>MU127835.1:0-165424 GCA_014904975.1 Marasmius fiardii PR-910
AAGTACGTAATGCGGGATTTGGTATGGGTCTAGAGTATCGACCAACACGGGACCCAGGCCTAGAGTGTCCTGGGGTTCTGGGTAAACTGGGGGTAACTGGGCGAGTTGGAAGTGGGGATAGTGGTAGTGGTGGGAGTACTGGAATGAAGCGGTTGAATTCGAGGACACTACCGTCGTCGTCATATAAGTTTTGTGGTTCGGAAATAGAGTTCACTAGTGCATTTGGGCACTGGTTCTGGTTGCAACTGGCCCACTCTCTGTCAGTGGTTTGATATACGTGTTCGTCGTCAGTAACGTCGTAAGCGTGCGGTAGTGTGGAGCAGTCAACTTTCTCCTGTTCAGATTCTTCTTCAGAGTCGGGTCTCGATGCGCTAAATGTCGGAGACGTGACGGAGCGGTATGGCCTGCAGAGACAGCCTTATCGGAAGGGTGCCCATGCAGTAAAGGATCTTGACCTAATGTGGTGAAGCGCCGGTAGCAAACACACAGAGACTGGAGCAGAGGCTCAACAGTCAACAACTAGTCCCAATGACAAAGATGATCAATACAACCCAGTATCCTATGGAGTACAAATACGCACCTAGTCCCAATGACAAAGAGGTCAAGATGGGGGACTAGGTGACAAGTCATCCTATATATACTACTCGGCATGTGACCTATGATGTCATGACCTGGTGTCATGCGGAAACTGATAGAACGTAGCGGAAACCAATGGAACATAGTAGAATAAAGATAAAAGGTAAGGTCAAAAGGTGAAACAAGAATGATGTATCGTAGTAAAGGGGAAAAGAGACTGTAAGGGGGTAAAAGTAAAATAGTACGCACTTCATGACACTTTCCCTCCAACACAGTAGACTCTCCTACCAAGTTTCTCAGCCTGTTCATCTATGAACCACTGATTTTTGCATAGGTAAGCTTCACTTCTTTGTGTTACAAGGGGCTCTTTCATTCTACAGCATTCTTATGGCTTCCTGCACAGCAAAGTCTGCTTTTTTAGTAGATCAATCATATTTGCATTATAAACAAAGCCATATAAACATTGATTGTTTGCCCAGTAGAACTATTATTTTATTTTATTAGAAGTGGCTCTTTTATTCTTCTAATTACTCAAAGCATCTGTAGACAGTATAGACTCTGATTCTGATAATTTGAACCATGACAATCTTCCAGCAATCATAATTCTTGGCAATGATATTCTGAATATACTATTAAGATGTGGACAGCCTGTCATAAAGTTGATAGTAAAGAGTGATATCAGGTTTCAAATTTCAGGAATTGAAACTAAAGGCAGATTGACTCTGTTCCCAAGAATTGTAAAGACTCAGACAGGGAGGGCAGATTAGTCAGTGGAATGATATTGCAGAGAAGTAGAGGCATTTACTTGGCTATCTACTAGTATTAGATTGGGTCTAATATCAGTTACAGGTATACCAAGGTATAAGAAGAAATCAAGGTAGGGCAGATTGATTAGTGTAATTGTACCAAATTATGTAGAGAAGTAGATTTATTAAGTAGCTCTAGCTTAGCTCCAAACTATCCCATTTTTAACTTGAGCACCTCCATTATCAGACACCCAAAGCACTTGCATCATGACTAGGTAGATCTGTTCAAGGCTCTGTATCTAGTCTGGCTTGAATCTCCAAGTTCTCAAAGTTTGAACAACCTCTAGAACACCATAGTTCAAACTTCAGACTATCAACTCTGAAACACCCTGCTTCTCCCCATGGAATTGACTCTGGTTAATTAGAGCTTGGTCTGTTTCTTAGCTGAATTTGGACCTGCCTGCTCCACTGGGGCAGGCTTGATTTCAATAGTAAGGATAAGCAAGCGACGTGTGGGTGGTCGCCGCTTTGCTTGCGGGGCAGTATCCCGAGGGGCTTTCTCACGCACGACTACGGACCGTGGTAACCTGTGACAGCCGATTCGTGTCCGATCGGATTGTTGCCTAAAATGTTACGGTTCGACATCGGTGGCCGGGTTGTTTGCTCTTGTAATTGTCGGGAGCCCGCCTGGAAGTCAACGGCCCGCTCTGGTCCCGTTCGCTTGTTGTTTGCTCTTGTTGTGAAGTTGTCGGGCCAGGGAAGCTAAACCTTCGGTTCAGCCAATGAGACTGACATCCTCTTTGCCCTCTTCCTTCAGATTCCCGGACGGAAATCGACACCAACCGCAAACGAATTCACCGATTTTTCGTTGAGTATAAGGCGCGGGACTTGAATGGAGAAGATGTAAGGAGGGTAGCTTGGCATTGTGCGCCTGACGCTCATTTTAACCCTCTCATCCATTCTGTAACATATAAATTCCACCATTTTCACCTTTGAACGCCGCCCGAACACCTAACTTCAGAATGGCTTTCTCTTATGCTGTTCACCCTCTTACACTTAAGGTCAGGCCAGACTCTACGCTCGGACTCCAGGCTTCAAGGGCAATGGCTCGGGCTAAGCACGCGACTTGTCACCACCATCTCAATTCCCATACGTCTACGCTGGTCCTCATAACGTTGTATAGATATCCATACCACCGCGCATACGGATTTCAAGCTATGTAGTCCGATATGCTAAGTCCGATTGCGAAACCCACCTTTCTTATGCTTGCCCTCTTTTCACATATTTCTGGTTCCATCTGAGGTTCTGATTTTATTCTGCTCCGGAACCAAGAAACCATCATGATCTCATTCTCTTTCACGGTGTTATAATGTATTTGTGCACTCTCGAAAATGCCCCCAACTTCGTAAAACGATGCCTCTGTACAAACGATAAAGCTGCTGAGATCTCTTTAGACAGATCAATGGACTAGGAAGACGGGTGATCTGTGAAAAAAGCAAGGCCACCCAGCTCTGGGTATCGTAACTGGGCTCAATGGAATAATTAGAGAGCTTTTCAGTGGCGTCATTCAAATTAGAAGCTGTTTTGAACGGTAACACCAGGCCTCGGCGCAGCAACAGACGCCTTTCCAACTTCGAGCTAGGAGAATGATTCCGAGCCAGCCAGGTTCAACTCATCTATTGTGGCTTCTACTGGTACTACACTAAAATTCCAGGAGTGTCGTGCGACAACTGGGCACTCGTGGGACCCAATCCGTGACGTTTAACGCGATGCATCCGAACCACTGACTAGCAGCGCCTTGATCTATTAGGACCTTAATTGACATTCGAAGTGATGATTCCGTAAAAATCACCTCACGAGGAAGGTCACTCTACCTCTGGAAATAATGCGCCTGTGAATTTTTGAAATGGAAGACACTTTGGTGAGTAATTCTGGGTGTATATAAATTAGAGCTGAAGCGCTGGCGCTGAATCCTGATTCTCGCTCACCAAGGCGTCAGTTATTTTCGATGCTACTCCGTCTCAGTGTAGCTTTCTGCCTCCTGAGTACCATAGGTGTAACCAGTATCGGCTTTCAAGCTCAAGGAGCTCCGAGCCGTAACACATCTTCTTGCCCAGGTTGCAAAGCATTTCTTTTTCATTTCGGACTGGGACTGACGTATTGTCTCGTAGGATATAGATTAACATCCCAAACTGAGAGTAAAACTGGTTTAACCGTTACTTTGGAACTCAACGGTTCTCCTTGTGATGCTTTCGGGAATGATATACGAAAACTCAACGTTCAAGTTACGTATGAAACCGCTTCGAGGTGAGTGCTCCCTTGCTGTTTGTCCCATAAAACGCGACCAAAGCGGACTCGGGGCGAATGGTCCTCTTAGATTGCACGTAAACATTTTCGATTCAGGTCGGAAGCAATTCATTATTCCAGAATCTATCATTTCGCGCCCTCCGCCCCCTACTCAGTCTTTTGTGAACAATTCAGATCTCGTTTTCAACCTTGAGCCTTCACCCTTTGCATTTTGGATAACTCGTCGTTCCGATCCTGCCTCACCCCCGTTATTTGACACGAGGCTCAAAGCACTTCCTGCAACCCCGATACCTCCTGTGATCGTCAACGATACCAGCACAGCACTCGATAATTTTAATCTCGTGTTTGAGGATCAGTATCTCCAGGTAAGCTGGGCTTCGTTTATTCCACACGAGGAAACCGTGGCAGAAGGTCTGAAACTTTTCCGCCTGGACAAGCTCACTTCCTCGCTACCAACGAATGCGAACATTTATGGTTTGGGAGAATTTTACTCGGAAAGTGGGTTCAGACGTAGGGTTGTGGAGGATGGAGGGTCTATTCAGACCTTTTGGAATCGTCCTGCTAATGATCCTATTGATGAAAATATGTAGGTGTTGGAAGTTCTAAGTAAACTGCAAGAACGAGAGCTAAATTTTGACTCGCAGGTACGGCTCTCACCCGTTCTACATGGAACATCGTTACGATGAAACTACGAACGAGTCCCGGTCCCATGGTGTGTTCTTGATGAGGTTCGGTTCTTTTTTAACTCTAGCAAAAAAGCGATTAATGAGAAAGCTTCAAATAAACATTTAGTTCCTCGGGCGGGGACGTTTTAATGTTAACCCCGAGACTCGGAGATGGCACCCTTCGATCTCTCATTCAGTATCGAATGATTGGGGGCACGCTTGATCTGTATTTCTTTTCTGGACCGAGCCCTCAGAGTGTTATCGAACAATATGGAGAGCTGATCGGATTTCCTGTTCTACAGCCAGTTTGGGGGTTTGGGTTTCAACTGTGCAGGTAAGTTCAATGCAGCTCTTTGGCCGGTGGAGAAACTTCAATTTGTTACTGACCGCAATGTTCGGGGTTCAGGTGGGGGTATCGGGATTTGAACGATACGCGCGATCAGGTTGTGAATATGCGTAAGGCTGGGGTTCCGTTGGAAGGTAAAGCATACTCGCGTCCAACCCTTTCCGAGGTCTCTGAACCGTTTCGCTGATTTTTTTTCTCGCCTGGTATTAGTTATTTGGAACGACATCGATCTATTCCTCGCCTTCCGTGATTTTACCACCGACCCTGGACGGTTCCCAAAGGAAGACGTCAGGGCGTTTATTCGTGACCTTGTGAGGCTCGTGTTATGCAATCTATCTTAGTTAAAGTTCTCAGATACTCCCTGCAGGCGGCGAACCATCAAAAATGTGCGTCTGTGGCGTGGGACTACGGCCATAATACTGACGGAACTCCTCTCTGAATTTTCAGACATTCCTATCGTCGATGCTGCCATTGCAAAAACAGTCAATGATACTGATCTGGTTGCGTGCCTTCTTCATCTCCTTTGCGCGACTCTTTGTCTAATTTCTCTTTGGTTAGTATGATCCGTATATTAGTGGAAGCGAACGGTGAGTAGTTTTTTGGAAAATCTTTGTGCTTTGAGAATTTATTCTTGCATTTTTGCGGGGAAGGGATGTTTTCATTAAGAATCCCGATGGATCTGAATACATTGGTCAGATCCGGGCTGGGTATACTGTATGTTCTCCTTATTCGCACCTTTACCACCATAATCCTCAACTCGGAATTCTTTTGTTTCGGACGTGCCTGTAATTACTTAGGTATTCCCCGACTGGTTCAAAAACTCAACGGAGACATGGTGGATGGAAGCTCTCCGAAACTGGAGTGAATCAGGTGGAGTCAAGTTTTCCGGACTGTGGTTGGATCAGAACGAGCCCGCGTCTAACTGTGATGGGTCATGGTCAGTTTCCCTCTCAAGTCAAACCGAGCTTGATACCTCGAAAGCTGAAAAACGAGGAACTGATCACTTCTTTGTTAAACAGCGGTACTGGTCAGGATTTGTCTAGTCTGCCGGTTCCGCCCTCGCCTTTACCTGGGAGTCCTGGACATTTGGTGACGGCTTATCCTGAATGGTGTGTTTTCAAAATTTTTATCCTTTTGTTTAATCGTTCAATGGCGTTTTACAGTTACGATCCTGAGAAGTTTGGTCCGAGTGGGAACATCACTGTGAATGGGACGTTGACTTGTCAGCTTTCCGCACCCGAGGATGAATCTCTGTCAAAGCGTGATGTTCAATTCCTAGCACAGACACAGTTTGACGTGAACACTCCACCATATGAGATACATAACGGTCGGTTCTGAACCATCCCACGAAAACGTAAATTTACTGACAGCGTGTTATTTCTCGATGTTCCAATCCTTTGGCAGGAAATGGTCGGTTATCTATCGGGACTGTTGCTACCAATGCTACGCATGCGGATGGAAGGATTGTGGATATTGATGTTCATAATCTGTTTGGGTTGATGGAAGAAAGAGCGACGAATCAAGTTCTTCAAAAACTGCGACCGGGGAAACGCCCCTTTATTATTTCGAGATCTACGTTTCCGTCTTCTGGGAGGTGGACGGGACATTGGGTATGTGTATTTTTTTCTTCTTTCATGAGTGGACAGGCGACTTACATTCAACATGTATTAGTTAGGGGATAACTTTTCAACGTACGTTCATTTACCCGCAGATTTTACCGTGCTAACTTACCGGTGAAAATACTTGTTGCAGATGGAAATATTTGTATCTGAACATTCAAGGGGTGTTACAATTTCAACTCTTCCAGGTACCTTTTGTCGGTGCGGATACTTGTGGCTTCAGTACGTTTTCAGTGTTGTTCACCAAGAAGATCAGACTTTGTTAACATTGATCTTTTCTGACTTACCAGACGGCAACACAGACGAAGAGCTGTGTAATCGTTGGATGCAATTATCTGCATTCTTGCCGTTCTATCGAAACCACAATGTTATGGGTGCAATCTCTCAAGAACCGTATCGGTGGGATAGTGTGGCGAATGCCTCGAGAATCGCAATCGCTGCTCGCTACTCGCTGTTACCTTACTGGGTGAGTGTCAGCCTGATCTTTCGGATTGAAATATCTATTCTCACCGTAAGGTTTCTAGTATACTCTCTTCGTCAACTCTTCCACTCGAGGAACTCCACCTGTACGCGCACTGTTCTTTGAGTTTCCTGATGAACCGGAGTTGCTTGGACTTGACAGACAGTTTATGGTCGGAAGGGACATTTTAGTTACTCCAGTGTTAGATCCGAATGTTACTTCGGTTGATGGTACGTCTCCAGCAACGCTCGGTCACAATCTACGGAGATACTAATTTTCATTAGGTATCTTCCCTGGACGTGGGGAGGTGATATGGCGCGACTTCTTCACCCATCAAGCCGTTGAGACCTCTCCGAACGGGAACGTGACGCTCCCAGCACCCCTCGGCCACATCAATGTACACACACGAGACGGCTCTGCGATTCTTATGCATGCTGAACCTGCTTATACCATCGAAGAAACTCGTCAAGGGCCTTTCGGATTACTGGTTTCGTTGTCGTCGGATAGGGAAGCATTTGGGTCGTATTATCTTGATGATGGGCTCAGTTTCCCTCCTGGGCCTAATACGATCTTGACGATTCGAGCTTCGGGAAATCAGCTTTCGATTATCCCTAAGGGAAAGTTTGAAATCGATCAGCCTCTTTGGGAGGTCACGGTTTTGGGAGTTGGTGAGCGTCCCTCGGTGGTTAAAGTTCAAAATCATTCGAGCATTCTTTGGGACTATGATGAGTCACTTGGAGAACTTGTGATGTCAGAACTTACCTTGAATTTGAATGTAGCAAACGTGTTGACGTGGGGATAAGAGTGTATTCCCTCGTCTTCTCTCTTTTTTTTTTGTAAAACTTTTAATTCAAGTACTCACTCAGACTATCGATTCCATTGGCGAGGATGAGTAGCTCACGCTGAGATCCATGGGATCTAGTACTCCCGGAAAGGTGAATACTGACTCGAGTAAGTTGAACGAGCGGAAGATCAGCGAGACCTAGCTTAGATACGAGGGAATTGTTGATCAGAAATGATGATAAAGAACGCGAGAAGGGGAGACTGGGCTATGGTGCAAGCCTCAATCGATGTTTTAGGGATCAACTTAGCAGAGGAAGTAGTGAGTGAGAGCGAGGAAATCGGAAAAATGATACGGTCAAACAAGTTTGACCGGGGTCTATGCAGACGAGACACGTGCCTCCTCTGCTTTGGCTGTCTCAGACGTCGACAATGCTTGCCACCGTCGTTGACGATGGCAAAGCAGGTCTCGTTGCCACAAGCCACATCTCCTTTCATATATATAGCGGACGCTCTCTTTCATTGTTCTTCATGTCCTCAGAATTTCTTCACATCTCACATTTGCTCGATAGCCTCATTCGAGGTTTTTCTTTTCTTTCTAGGACACCATTTCCACGTATAATCGTGTAGTCACTCCGGCAGGGAGAGTTTGTTATCAGAAGAACGGGAGATTTGTCACTCATGCTAGTGTTCCTCCGGATATCATTGCCAGCTTTGAGCCAGCACTCCCTTCCGAGTCTCCTTCTTTCTCCCCTCCTCGGGCCTCCGAACTCGCATCCATGTCTGTCAACGATGACTCTTCCAACCCTTCACCGGGTTCTTCTGCCACAAACAATGCTTCAGCCAATCCCTTACTCTCTGCCGCATCCTCAGCTGTCGGGATGAACTCGGATCAGCTTCTCCGGGTTTTATTAGAAACCATTCAATCCCAAGCTTCCACGCTACGCACTCAGAATGACACCCAGCCTTCCGTTGCATCACCGCCTACTATGCCGCCCTTTGTGGCTTCTCCAGTCTCTCAGAGTAAGTCTATCTTCGATCATTTTCCTTTTACGGAGGCAAGCACGCTCTTGGAGATTGCTCGCCACGAATTATGTCCGATGGATATTCGGAAATTGGACTCAAAGCTTAGGGTTAAAGCCAATGACACTGAGGGGGGCCTTGATGCCTTTAATGCTCGGGCCAGCACCAATAAAGACTACCCCTCCCTTAATGCGTTGATATGGCCTCTCATCCTTTACTTTTGAATCCTCATCCAATTCGCTGTTTCTGGCGGGAAGACGGATGTTGTTGCCGCTCTGTCTGATGGCCTTCTCGAGTACCTAAACCACTTGCATGACATCAACATGCAGTACGAGTGGAGCGCAGTGCTCCAATATCACATGGATTACCACTCCCTACAGCATCGAGAAATGGCAGGTGGTAACTATGAAGGATGGGGTGATCCCGACATTAAATTGATGGCGGTTCACCTTGTTGGCTGGGATCGCTCGTCAAAAAGAACTTCCCAACCCTCTTCTTCCACCACCTCGAAGTCCAAACGAGTTCCCATCAAACAACAGCTTTGTTATGCTCATAACTCTGGCTCTTGCACCACTGCTGATTGCAAGCGCCTTCACCAGTGCTCCCGCTGCAAGTCTAAGGACCATATTTTGAAAGATTGCCCCAAGAAGGAGGAGGATGCTTGAGGATTAGGCAGAGCGAGTTGGCGGCAGCGTCGATCACTTCACTCCGCTACTCGCTCCTGCCAGTGGCGGTCTAATTCAGCATCTCAACCTCGGATTCCCTCGTCTTCGGTTAATTCTTCATTCATCCCAAATCTACCTCAGTATTTCACACCTTCTGCTCTTCCTCCCCCACATCCAAATACAAACCCTCGTTACAATCTCCCCCCCTCTGATACATCTACGATACCTTCTGTCTCTTCATCTCTCAACTTCGCCGCATGGCATCACTATCTTCACGATTATCCCGACCGTAAATTTGTATCTAGCCTCCTTCATATAATTCAGTTTGGTTGTGACATTGGATATCAAGGTGATCAATATCTGCAAACTGGTCGGAATCTCAAGTCAGCTTATGAGTATTCCTCATTCGTCGAGACTTCTATTGAGTCTCTTTTGGAAGACGGATACTTAGCAGGTCCATTCACGTCCCCACCTCATCCACACTTCTGAGCTTCGCCTATTGGTGTTGTTACTCGAAAACGGAATCCCACAAAGCTCCGTATTATTAATCATCTCTCTTGGCCTACAACAGGCTCTTCCGTCAATGATGGTATTCCTGATTCTGAGGCATGCATAGAATATGACAGATTTGAATGCGCGGTTGAGGATCTTCTCTCCTCAGGACCGGGATCCTGCATGGCGAAGCTGGATCTAAAGGATGCTTTCCGACACATTCCCTTACGCGTTGCTGACCGGCATCTTATTGGTTACCATTGGAAGGGTAACTTTTATTACTCCCTTGTTCTCGTGTTTGGTTTGAGAACTGCCCCTTACATCTTTAACCTTTTCGCCGAGGCTTTGCATTGGATCATCCAACACCACATCCCTGCTACCATTCATCACTACCTTGACGATTTTCTTCTCAATTTTTCACCACTCACACCCCTCTCAGTCTGTTTTGCAGCTGTCGACTGGGTTATGGCTTTAGGGAAAGAACTTGGTCTTAACTTCCAACCCACGAAAACATTATGGCCGAATTGTGTGGTCGATTTCTTAGGTATTATCTTGGATTCCATCCGCATGGAAGCCCGGTTACCCAAAGATAAACTTGAGTATCTTGCCGAGCTGTTGCAATCTTGGGAGCAGAAGCAGTCTTGTAACCTCTGGGATGTTCAGGAACTTTCAGGCTACTTGCAATTTTGCTCGCAAGTCATTCCTTTGTCACGGCCATTTCTGCGCCGTATCTACGACTTTACATCGAAATTTACAATGCCATTTACTAGACTGCAGGTCCCAAAAGGGGTTAGATCCGATATAGCGTGGTGGGCAGTTTTTTCGAAACAGTGGAACGGTATCTGGTTACTAGTACCGGATCGGCCCTCACTTGACGTTTTTACTGATGCAAGTGGCCGTAAGGGCCTGGGCGGTGTCTTTGGGATGCAGTGGTTTGCAACTCGTACTCCACGACGTCTTTGTGACCGAGATATCCAGTACAAGGAGCTTTACGCTGTTTTACAAGCCATCTTGCGCTGGGGAGATCAGTGGGCAAATCATCACATTGTTTTCCGATGTGACAATCAGAATGTTGTCTCCTGGCTCTCTAAAGGGACATCACGTTCATCCCATTCAATGCCAATTATTCAGGTTATCTTCATGCTTGTGGCTTGCCTCCAGTTTTCTTTCTCTTGTGTTTGGATTTCTTCCACCGAGAATGCGCTTGCTGATGCTGCTTCCCGTTTCCAGTACAATCGCCTCTTCACTCTCGCTCCGTTCCTCCTTCCAAAACCCTGCTCTCAGAAGTCCCTGCTCACTGGTATGAAGTGCACTCTCACCTCTCTCCACACGTCGCCTTCTTCCTCTGGCATGGCCTCACATCCAGCACTCGCAAGACCTACTCCACTGGTCAGAAATCCTATATCGACTTCGTCCGCCTCCATCCTCAGCTCCTTAAATCCCCTGGCCAATACCTTCCAGCCACACACACCGCTATATTAGAATGGGTTGCCCACCTGGGAATGAAGGCTTTGATGCCTAAAACCATCAAAGGTTACCTTTCTAGTGTTTGGTCGCTTCATGTCGATGCTGGTTTACCTTACAAAGATTGTGAATCCCCAACAATTCAACGTTTGATCCATGGTATCAAAAGGTATTATGGGGAGCGTGGCCGTAACTCAAAGCTCCCTATAACCTTGGATATTCTTCGGAAATTGGTTAACCATACGGCACGGGATTTGGTGTCCATTTCTGGATTGGTATTCGACACAGCAATTAAAGTTGCCTGGGCTGCATTTCTACATACTGGCAAATTTACTGTTGGTGATAAGGATAGATTTGACCCTGCTGTACATCTCACACGCAGCTGTGTTGAGTTCATTCCCTCGATTGATGATCCTTCCCATGTCAGGCTCACCCTCCCCTCATCAAAAACTGATCCGTTCTGAAAAGGGGTTTCTATTTCCATTGCTGCTGTCCCAGATCATCCGACTTGCCCAGTTACTGCCCTCAAAAACCTTTTTGCATGTATTCCACTTCCCCAAGAAGCCCCACTTTTTGCAGATTCTTTAGGGAATCCTCTCCATCGTTCTACTTTCATTTCGACACTCAAACAACACATTTCAGCTATCGGACTAGACCCATCTCTTTATTCGGGTCATAGTTTTTGTAGGGGGGCAGCCTCTTCCACCGCAACCGTGGGGTATTCGGATTATGAAATTCAACTTCTGGGGCGTTGGCGTAGCGACGCCTATAAACTGTATTTGGATGTTCCTAAAGACCGCGTGCTGCATCTCTCGTCTCGCCTTCATGGGGCCTTTGCTCCTGCTTCACTTTTCGAGCCTCCGGCTCTTCATTTCGCTCCTGTGTTGGCTTGAGCTCTGGCCCCTTCTCGGGGACTGGCGCGAGAGAGCTATGGCGACCAAACAAAGTTGTTTGTCCCCAAAACCTCACCTCTGCCTGATCCCCCCTCTTCACTGCGAGACAGCATAGATGATACGGTCAAACAAGTTTGACCGGGGTCTATGCAGACGAGACACGTGCCTCCTCTGCTTTGGCTGTCTCAGACGTCGACAATGCTTGCCACCGTTGTTGACGATGGCAAAGCAGGTCTCGTTGCCACAAGCCACATCTCCTTTCATATATATAGCGGACGCTCTCTTTCGTTGTTCTTCGTGTCCTCAGAATTTCTTCACATCTCACATTTGCTCGATAGCCTCATTCGAGGTTTTTCTTTTCTCCCACCCTTCCACTTGCCCATTTTCTTTTTTTTCTTTCTCTGTAGATAGTCTCATGTACTACGTACTATTCGCCTGTGCCGGCTTGAGCTCTGGCGACCAAACAAATTTGTTTGTCCCCAAAACCTCACCTCTGCCTGATCCCCCCTCTTCACTGCGAGACAGCATAGAGTAAGCGCTAGCGTGGTTCGTCCCCGTTTGGGAGGATTAGTAAGACCCGTCGGCTCTTGCCTCACGCTCAGAGTCACTACCTTTTCACCGGCTATGATCATGAGCCCTACACTCAGTAATCAAAATGTCAGCCTGGGTGAGTTATTCAATTTGCCTATGACTTTACATCAACATTTATTGTTGATCCTATGAGAAGAAGAACTCAAAACGGACGGGGAAAGGAGCGTTGGTGAAAGATTCGGTCCATAGCGCTTGGTGCGTTCTTTTCTTTTTCACCGTAAGGCTTGAGCTGACTTGATCCTGTCTGTAGCCATGTAGCGTCGTCTCAGCATTGGTATTGGACCAGCTCAGCCTTTCTTTCACCCAAGCATCCCCATCACTGTGCAAGTCCCAGTCTACCATTGGTGGTGGAGTCTCTTATATTCTCCACCAAACGCGTTGGCCATTTGGCGTGTATTCCTATCCGATCTCGCAGCCCTGGGTCCACCTTGCATTGCATAGGTTACACTTCCCCTTAGCGACTTCAATCCACTCAGCAATAACACCTGCGGAAGGTTTCGGCTCTTTTTAAAGATTCGCGTAGGCAGACGCAGGCCCCCGCTGATACAGCGACTGTATGGACATGCTGTGGTCGCCCCCTTCACTGAGGTATAGTTTTGGGAAGGATACAGTGTTCAGTGCTGTGTCAGTATAGCACTGCTACGAAAACAGCATTTACCGGAGACAGCATTGTCGTGTCTCCATACCGTGGCAACTTCCCTGTCACCGGGCCCATCACTGTCACCAAATCTGGGTAGCACTCGTGTTCCGCAGCCAACCGTACTACAATATAGCACCCACCAGTTCGCTATCTTCGGGAGATCCTGGAACTTGTCTAAGGAGTGTGTCGATATCGCTCGTTGCCCACCCTAGTACGTTCTTCCAATAATGAATTCTAATTGGCGTTCATCAATCTTCATGCACAGATTTCTCTGATCAGCATGTCTGATGCCGTGGGTTTGACTATCGAATTATTTTCCTTGGCTATCAAGGCGTACGAGAAGGTTCAGAAGGCGATCGAATTCCCAGAACGCTCTCACACACTTGCTTTGAAGCTCGATCATGAACTTTTTCGCCTCCATCTTTGGGGAAAGCACTCGGGCATGAGCGAGGGCTCTGTTGTCCGCGAGCTGTCAAGCCCCTTCGTACAATCCTTGATCAGGAGGGAATTGGATAAATTGCATGACCTGCTCCAAGATACCGAGAAATTGAAGGAACGATACGGCTTGATATCCATAGATCGTGCTGCAGTCGTCGAGAAGGACCCCTCGCGTTTGCAACGCCTGAGACATTTCATACGTTCCATCACTGACAAGGTCAAATCCCCTTCCGACATCGCTCATAATGGAGCCCAAAAAAACCGTGTATCCCAACTCGGTGCTTTTGGTCTTGCCATCTGGGCAATTTCTTCGGAAGAACGGTTTACACAACTCGTTGGGGACATTCGAGATTACGTAGACAGGCTCAATGAACTGCTACACGAATCACAACAAACTCGCCTCAATCAAGATAGGGATCGGACGCAGGCGGAGCTTGTCAACGGGGTAGACGATTCACCAAGTCTTTTGTGGATTAAAGAGATGTCGGAAGGGGATCCCACTTGTCAGAATCTGAAATCGATGGCTTCTCGAAAGGCAATCGCGAACGACCCAGACCTCGGCCCTCCCATCCCTCCACTACCAAAAGAGCACTTTGAGCTTCCCAACGGTCACCATATGCTCCCCCGATTTATTGCATTATACAAACCTCCGACTTCCTCGACCTCCCCGCCTGATTATGTTCTTGTGGAGAGAAAACGTTTCCCTCTTCATGCTTCCATTGAAGACACACTGGCGCTACTTTCACGGTTGAAGCGCTTGATACATATGCTGAACACCCCTTCGGAAAATGATCTTGGTATACTACCGACGTGCCTTGGATATTGGAACGAGCCGCAAAATCATTCCTGGTGCCTCGTTTACCGGCGTTCATTCAGTCCCTCAAGCACCATACCGCCTATCAAAAAGTCTTTGTCGACCGCTCAGCCCTGCTCTCTTCTCTACCTGCTAAAGGATCCCAAGTTCAAGCCCGCTCTTGACTTGAGATTTGACATCGCGGCTCAACTCGCTAGCGTCTTTTTCAGGCTTTTCGGAGGTGAATGGCTTCACAAGGCGATACGCAGTGACAACATCGTATTTTCAAGTCAGGTGTCCCCCGATCCTGACGCCGACAACTCTCTGCCCCTTATCGTCGGCTTTGAATACTCTCGGCAATACACTGAGCTTACGAGTATTGATTTCGTACCTCAGGAATTCTCGCAGGCCCTGTATCGACATCCCGATTATCAGGGTGAGGGTGCTCACTATCGGTTATCATACGACATTTATTCGTTCGGACTTGTGTTGGCGGAGATAGCGTGGTGGGTTCCATTGGAGAAGATATACCAGGAAGCGGCTCGAAAGAAAACTCCCGGCGTTCCATCTGAGTATGGTACGAAGGAGGCGAGAGCTTTCATGGAGGAGATTCGGCGGAAGGTTAAAAGGGAGATATCCTTCCGTGTTAGTTATCCTTATCGAAAGGCTTTGGAATGGTGTTTGGAGCAAGGGGTTTTGACTGATGCTACTGAGAAAGAGCTTGTTGTGAGTTTTCATTCGAATGTGGTGGTTCCGTTGGAGGCGCTCAGGCGACCGCTGTGAAAAGGACTTGGGGATGGTGTTCAGCACTTTGTTGTTGTTGTAGAGTCGATTACACGGACAGGATTTTCTATTTCTATTTTGAGGCCCAGGATGGGATACGTGGCATAAGATAGTATGTATTTTGGACACGGAGGGAGGTTCTTAATTGGGGTGAGATTGAATTGGAGTTGAATTGAAATTTGAGGCCTGAGGCCTGAAGCCGAAGAGTTGACCTCGAGCTAAAATTGAGGTTCGGAGGTCGCGATGTAACAGTACTGACAGTGATGCGTTTTCGTTCTTCATTTACCACACTCAAGACCTCAGACGGTCTCTCATAAACGTAATTCGGAAGCCTGGAAACCCTCAAGAGCACTTCGAGTTGATCTCTACCTTTCATGTCGAACTCGTTTCAAGGGAAGGGCTGGCTATAAAATTGGGTGTAGAAGGAGAATCCTCGTTGTCGTCGAGGTGCGCTTCTGCCGAGTCATATATAACGATGCGTTCACTGATGTTTTATATTCGTTCACGTACAGCCAAAAAACAATTATATACTTTAGAAATTTCGGTCGACGCCGTCCATGACAGCGACGTCGTGGTTGCATCGCCCCGTCGACACGCCGTGTACTATGCTGTCCTGCACATAAAAAATTTCCGTCACCTTCCCCTACAAACACGTTCCCAGAAGCACCCCACCGAAAAGTGCCCAGTTGCAGAATACTCCTCGATGTCAACTATTGCTTCAACATGGTTATATACGGAAACGTTCCCGAATTCACGCAGTTCAGCATCAGACGACCAGACCTCCGAGTCGACGGTCACACTCCGCCCACCAGAAAGCGTCCTTCCGAGTCCAATTCCAACATCCGATGGCCTGTTATCTTCCGTCATCTGTTGGGCCGCCGGTTTGGAGGAGAAGTACAATACCCCCATAATCATCGAGAGCGTTGAGTCAGAGGACAACCGAACTGCTATCGCCTCTGGAGCTTCTTTTTCAGTCGAGCGAGCCTCTTGGAAGAAGAACAGTGGAACAGAGAAGCTCATATCGAAATGGGGTCAACATTTTGCTATAAAATACGTCCGTCCGGAGTACACGGCCAGAAAAGCGGATTGGAAACATATTTTATTGGAGGTGCGAACGCTCTTGCATGATCCCATCCGTTGCCATCCAAATATTGTACGGATGATAGGCTTGAGTTGGGACGAGCGTTTCACAGCCAGGTCGACTTTCCCCGCATTGCTTTTGGAACTTGCCGATTGCGGTACGCTGGAGCATTTGCAAGTAAACGAGAAACTTTCCTTTCACGTCAAGAAGAAGCTCTGTCATGATGTGTCGAAGGGTCTGTCGATTTTACACTCTTGTGGGATCGTGCATGGTGACCTGAAGCACGAGAATGTACTTATTTTCCTGGACAAGAACAAAGATGCGGCGGTGCCCTACGTTGCGAAGCTCGCCGACTTTGGCGGGTCGGTGATGGATCTCGAGAGGGAGAGTGGAGTCCTTCATATGGGAACTCCACCTTACAATGCTCCTGAGGCCCGAGGCCAAAGGCTCGATGCAGATGGAATCAAAAGTACAGACGTGTACTCTCTTGGGATTCTCGTTTGGAGGACGCTTCTTGATGGCGTAGCTCTATCTTCTGGCGTTGAGGTTGATGGTCAAAAACTGACCTCGGCCCTTATTGACGGCCTAAAGCGATCAGACTCTCTCCTTCACTTCGCGAAGAACACTGCTCGGACATGCTCAGGCATCGATGCAGTTGGCCTCGAGTTAATGGACTTTGTATTTGAAAACACGCTTCAATTTTCGCCCCGGAAACGAAGGTTGGTTGATGCTGTCGCTGGGCTCCAAGCAAAAAGGTATGGATTTCCTCTTTTCCTCTTCCCGGGCATTGCTGACTGATTATGGTGCCCTCAAAGCGTTCCAGAGATCTCGGTACTGATAAACAAGGCCGCTGAGGTCAACAGACAGGAGGAGTGCAGAAGACAGGTTGGTGTCTGCTTGTTTGTTGTTCTGCGGGAGAGATTTTCATGGCTTGTGAGTAGACATGGCGCGATCCGGACGATTACCGGAAGGTCTTTATCCCGGCAAAATATCTCGAAGGAACAGAGATTTACGACTGTCAATATGCTGGGTAAGTCGATGACCTTGTTCAACTGGCTTTCTTTCTAGGCTAATCTTTTTCCGTAGTCCTGGGCATAGACCGGTACTTAACACCCCGAGTCTCGGAGAGGTATGGTCACTGTCACTTTGTGTTATCCATTGAAGAGTACTCACTCTCCGTGCAATAATAGATTGTCTTCAACCCGGAGAAGTTGAAATATCTCGTCAATCAGAGCACGTGCAGAGAGATTTTTGACGATCTCATGGCAGCATCCCGCACCACACCAGGCCAACACGCCATCCAGATACCGAATGCTGCTGCTGCATTTTTCGTTTTCCAATGCTATTGCCACGAGTTTGGAACGGCTTTCGACGCTGAGAAGGCCTGTTATTGGCTCAAGCTCGCTGCGCTCTCCGAGGAAGACTGCAAGGAGAAACATCTCGCTCGCGCTTGGTGCTGGCGCGTGCATCGAGCACTAGGTGTTCCTTTACTAGATATCGAGCCTTCAATTCTCCATGAATGGATACACCTTTCCATCACACGTGGTCATCATGAGTGTATCAAAGATGCCATGGTCATGCAGGAGTCGCTGGAAGGCACGGAGGAACAGGCTGCTTGGCAAAGGATCGTTTCGAGTCGTTTGTCGTATATCGACTGCTATGATGGGAAATTTGGGATGTCATACCTTTCTCGTTGGAAATTGCGAATCCAGCACGATCTCTTTGACTTGGACGTTCTGGATCACTACATTCAAGAGGAGTTTATGCGACAGGATCTGGATGACATCGATGACATCTTTGTCAATCATTGTGGTGACGGACTTCTGCATTACGCCGCTTCAGTTGGTCACTATGAGATGCTTCGACATTTGGTCACGGAGTACGAGCCCGACATCGATCTTCCTACCGAGGATGGGAATGAAACGCCCCTGCTGCGTGCCTGTAAAGGTGGCCACCTAGAATGTGCTTTGTTTTTGTTGGATCATGGAGCTAAACCTGATGGTCCCGGTGGCGCCTGGTATTCGCAAGAGAAGCCGCTTTTCTGGTTATGCTCCTTTTCCGAAGACGAAGTGCCAATTATTGCTGACAGACTCCTCAGCGCGGGTGCTTCACTATCTGGTGCAGGATACCAGCGAGTCAGCTCTCATCGCAAACATCCTGATGTATGGGCAGATCCTGAGGATTTCTTCCTTTTACCCGTTTCACCACTATCTCGGGCAGTAATGATGGAAAGTCTACCTGCTGTCCGAACTCTCCTTGCTCATGGTGCAGACCCACTTGAGGAGTACGGAACTCGTTCATCCGTTTGTGCGATCGTGATGGCAGCGGTGCTTTCGTTACCAAAATTCCTTGAAATCCTCTTATCCCATCTTGATACCTCTCCTTATAGACGCTATGGGAGACAGGTTGCCATATTCGATGAGGTAGAGATGCTTCGAATTGCCCTCCGTATGCAGGCAACAATACATGATCCAATGTCCTTGCAAAGCCGTCTCAGCCGGCTCGGCGAAGAGTACCAATCAGCAGTGGACGCTACTTTACGGATTCTCCATGACCGTCGGGACAAAGCCTATCCAGGAGCGAGCCGCACCGACCTTGCTGTCGATGTTATCACTCATCTCGTGCACTTGAGAAGGGAGGACCTCGTTCAATCGTTACTGAAGCTAGACCATTCTATACGTGGTCATGTAAGACCTCTCGAAGAGGCCGTCGCGATGAACCACCAAGCGTTATTCCGTCTCCTCTTAGAACATGGGGCCGATATGGATGACCCTACGAAAACCAAAGGAAAGAACAAGCTACACCTCCTCCAAAGAGCTGCAGTTGTCAAATTTCGTTCAGAATCAGAGCTATCCATTGCACAATATCTCATCAAGCATGAAAGTCCTCTCGAGAGCGAGACTGTATCCCCCTTTATGGCTGCGTTGTTCCATTACAATTTCTCGCTGGCAGACTGTCTTCTTCAAAACGGGAAAGACATTAACTACAGCGGTTTCGAGGGACTGAGTACATTGGCATGTATTGTTGGAAAGCGAGAGCCGAAGGCCGTGGAGGCATTGAAATACCTTCTCAACGTTGATGATGAAGGGAATTCTCTTGCCGGAAAGAGTCAATCTCGTGCTCGTGAAGAGGAGCTTCCCAGTTTCTTTGTAACGAATTCCAAGGAGTTACCATGGACGGCTTTACATTACGCTCTTGCGGGCGAACCGCAGACTGTCCTTGAGAAACAAGTTGTAGAAAAGATGGTTCGCTTACTTCTCTCGGTCGAACCCTATCGTGATGCCATAGACTCGTGTAGCGAGCCTTTCCCTCCGCCAGCCCTGTGGCTTGCTATTGAAGCGGCAAACGTAGAGGTTACTAAGGTGCTTTTGGAGAGAGGAGCTAATCCCAACCAAAAAACTGGGTGGCTTCGGAAAGACTTGACACCTCTGCAGTATATAGAAAAGCAGCTTCAAGATTACCCAAAACACGTTTCGGATAAACTCATGGGAGACGATAAGCATCTTCAGCAAATCCGGAAGCGGTATGGGTTGATATTGGAACTGTTGAAAACATACAACGTCCAGGATCCCTCCCTCCCTCCACTTTAGGCTTCGTCATCTGTTTCTAAGCAACATGCTCTATTTATCCAAAAGTTCATTACGATCTCAATCTCTTTTTCTCAAAACTGCTCCTTCGATGTGACACGCTTCTTCTGCTGCCTTTCTCTCCGCTCATTGCGTATTATTATTCCTCCATCGAGGCTCGGAGGAGCTTCGTGACTTCCTCACTCGAGAACACCCCTCTGAATGGCTTCATCTGGACTGAGATTGGAAGACTGACATGGGAGAAGGGTGCGGGCTAACTGGTTGGTTGAGATGACAGGAACTGCCATTTGTTCGTCAGCTGAACAGTACCAAACTGTACCAAAGGCTCGTCATCGAGGAAAATCGGGCGGGCTACTGGTGTGGAATCCAGGCCTATCCTGGCCGCAGATCTTCGCCCGAGTCAAAGGCAGGGGGCAGTGTGTGTGGGGGTTTCTAGCGAATTGTTGTGCTCAGAGGAGGGCGGTGTAGATTGCTTCTTCTTTGGAATTGATGACGGAGACACGTCGCTGGTTTGTGAAGTTGTCCGCTATCGTGGGGAGGTGGCGTCGTAGGAGGAATTTCACGGCTGTATTTAGTGTTTGGTGGGACGATTTGACCTATATCTTCGTAAACACTTAGTTTTTTTAATTAAATAAAAAAGGTCGCTCGTAACTCACATAATTAGAACCAACAACTCCAGATACCCTTTGAGTTCAATGAAGATGTTTGAATCTACCGTTCATGATCATGTTGGTGGTGTCTGCGACAAAAACTAGATGCGTGCGACCAACCACCGCGTGAGATTCCACTTCCACTACTTAGGTCGCCTGTGCATTACTACACCATCAACCTCTCCGCCATTGCATATATTCGCTGCTTCGACCTCTTCCGACGCTAGACATGGACCCTGGTATTGGCAGTGTACCCTGGAGCTCAACGATAAATACGGACTCTCGCCATTCAAGTTATATATGCGCTGTCACTGTCACTGACAGGGAACACGTTTCTGCGGCGTATGCATGCATTGAGTGGTGTATTGGTATTCAACCCGGAGGCGCTGCGCAGCTCATGCTCATGGAAGTTTCTGATATTGAGAGCTATCGGTTTGGAAGGAACTCTGGTGAGTCATGGTACGCTCTATTTTAAAGTGAATGGTTTGGGACTTTTCTTATAGTGACACACAGGCGTCATGAACATCAATTATAGAATCTCTTTTGAATCGGTAGCGCAGCGCCTGCCCGTGGACATGAGTTGGAACTCGGCTGTGCTTCACATCTAGGGAACTCGAGGTCCTTAGCGCTTGACTGCCTTCATAATCCCCAACCTCGCTTCAGCTCAACTTTAGTTTTCTTTCTAAACAATGAGCTTGAAGAAATACTTCAACTCGCAGAGATATCTCGACACGAAGAAATACCTCACTGATCATATCTTTTCGCCTCCACTTCCCCAAGTTGATGACTCGAGCGTGAGCAAAGAGTACAGCATTTCTCGTGCCGTTTTAGCGTTCCCTGACCCGGAAGATGATTATAACCTCAATAGCTATTCCTTCTCTCCACCTCCATCTCTACAAGTCAGTGACTCAAGCATGGGCGGCGGTCGCGGTACCTCTCGTGCTGCTTCAACGTCCTCCCAATCGAAAGGTCTCATTCACCTTACACCCTCTCTACTATCACTTCCCCGTGTCGATAACTCAAGTACGAGCAGCATTCACGATACCTCTCGTGCCGTTTCAATGTCTCCCAAATCAAGAAGTCCCATTGACCATACCTCTCCACCATCACTTCCCCATGCCGATGACTCAAGCGCGAGCAAAGGCCACGACAACTCTCGTACCGTTTTGGCGTCTGAATTGGAAGAGGATTGCAACTCACAAGATCTCATTGATCATACCTCCCCTCCACCTCCACTTCCCCAAGCCAATGACTCAGATGCCAGCGGCCACGATATCTCCCGTGCTGTTGTAGAATCGAACGGACTAATTGTTGATCATGCGTCCTTTCCACCTCCAACCCCTCAAGCCGATGACTTAGGCGTGAACAGTGACAGCGGCGATGTTTCTCCTACCGTTGTACTGTCCTCTGAATCGGAGAAGGATTGTGACTCAGAAGATGAGTGCGACACGGAGGATGAGGGCGGTTCGGAAGAGGAGAGCAATGGCTCAGAAGAGGAGGGCGACAGCTCAGAAGAGGAGAGCGACGACTCAGATATCTCTCCTGCCATTTTAGCGTCCTCTGACTCGGGAGATGACTACAACCTGAAATACCTCATACATCATATATTCTTTCCGCCTCGACTTCCCCAGGCTGATGACTCAAGCATGAGAAATGAACACGATGTCTGTCGTGCCGTACTTGGAGCTGCTCTAGTCTATCAAGAGCACAAGGCTATTAACAAGGAACCCCGTTGGAGCCACGTTATTGCGATGTTGCAGCGGCTTTGCAACCTCTATAAGCCTCACAGTGAATACACCAAAAGCGACCTGGTGGACTGCATCAGTAACATGAACAACAAAGGTATAGATGTTCAGTAGACTTTCAAAGGAATAATCTAACATCTCGTCACCTCAGATGTCGCTACCCTTCTCATCCGTAAGCAGAACGCCGGTCTCATTATCCGTAAGCTACAAGACCGAACCATTTTCGAATCATTTGAAGTGTCTGCTCCTAACAAGACCATCATGAGCAACAGTGGAAAGTTGATTTGCTCATTCCCTGGTCCTGCCATTGCTATTCCCTCGGACAAAGCTTCTGACCAAGATTTCATTTCTTCATTGGCGGATTTCCTCGTACAGATGAATAGCACTATGATCGAGGATGCTATGCCGACCACAGACCAGGCTGGATCAAAGGTCACCGAAACCCAGGACACCGCTCATCCTCGTTTTATCACCGAGCTCCTCACTGGAATCCTTCGTGGTATTGGGCGACCTGAAGATGTTAAACGTCTCACCAAGCGAATTGCGGACGATGTTATCGACTTCTTACCGGCTGGATTAGATACCACCAAAACCAAGGATACGGACAAGCTCCCCGTTGGATATCTTCGTAGTAATGGGGAATCCCAAGACGTTCAACGCTCTGAGAACGACCCAAAAGGGGCACGTGACTCCCCCTGGCGTCGCTCCCCGCTGTGGCTCGTTATTCGAGTGGCTCTTCAAACTTCACTTAGAGACCCGGATAGTGGATCCGATGCGCTGTACAAGTCATTTATGGCTTTTTTGATGTCTCGGATCCTATTCAAAGCTGTCAATGCAGGCTTTGGTAGCGACACTCTTTCAATTATGCACAAGAAACTTGCACGTCGTGCATACAAGATTCGTGATACTCCACCTCGTTTTCTGATGCATGACATTAAGAAAGTAGGGGACATGGTGCAGGGAGCACTGAAAGAACGATGGGAGGAAGCTCAGGAAGAAGAAAGGAATGCTGGCTTGAAAGGATGGGATCCTTCACGGTTGGATCCGTTTGGAGATACCGTTCTTTCACTCAACAACAGTAAAGCGTATATCTCGGCAGTTTTGAAGGGGGACCACGGTGCTCGGTCGTCTGTTGAGTTCAAACCTAACGAAAGCCCGAGGTTGATGATGTTGGAACAGTATTCCGTGAATAACCTTTCTGATGCTCTACGGGAGTTGGGTGCTTTGGCGCTGTTTGACTTTGAGCGCGCTGTAGGGGAAGGGATTGATAGTTGGATTTCCAAACGTCTGACTTCGGAGGTAGCTTGTTTGACGGTCTGGAAGTGGATCGAGGAGTATCACAAGCATGCAGAGCCTCGGTATAAAGGGAATCCGGAGGAAACGTCAATGATGTATTTGACTTTACTGGAGCTTTGGATTGGGTATGTCACTGACCGTTGTCTTCCGTTCTCATTCCATCGCCTTGCTAACAAACCGTTTCATCCAGACTTGACAAACTGTGTGTTGAACAGTGTCCTCTACTTCTCGACTATTCGCCTGGAATGATTGATGCTATCTTTCAACCACTTCTCCTGCGCCAATCTGAATCGATTGAACGGTTAAAACGGGCTGTTCAGTATCTCAGGAACCGCCACTCCCGGGCTACAAACTCAGATGCTATTTTTTGCCAGTCGATATTATCGTTCAGTTTTTCGGTTCAGTTCTTCGATAGCTCCCAGAAGCTTCAGAACTTGAAGCGGGCAATCGAATCGCAAGCTCGTCGAGACCGTCAGAGGAAGGAAGAGGAACTGCAGGATATGAACAAGCAGTACTACGAACTAGTGCGGGAAGAACAATTGATGGTCTGCGAGAATAGCAGAGACCGGCGGGGTTGTGAATACCACGACGAGAAGTGGTGCACGAAGTGTCGATTGAAGGCACAATATACAGACATGAAGATACAGGTCTTCGAATGGCCACTTCCATCTCGCACTGAAGAGGCGAAAGCCGCCGTATTTGAAATCGCTTGCCCTGTCGTCTTTGGAGTTTGGCGTCAGGCAACTTACCACGTTTTACTCAATATCTTCACACCTTCCAAGCTTCATCCCAAGCCTTCATCAGCCTACGAGAAACTCCCTAACTATGACGGGCTCTCTCGTTTTGTCGACCACACCTCAGTTAAGAGACTTTCTCTTGCATCAGCCACGGAGTCGTGGACAAGGAGGACACACTACAATAGTGTCGAGTTACCTACAACCACCGACAAGGTCTGTCTCGATAATGGACTGCGACTCGCGTTGTTTGACTTGTCGAAGCAAGTATGGGTATCTTCTTTCACCCATTGTTCCATCGAATCCGATTGCACGTATGAGCTTCCCCTAGGGTCTTATGCCAATCTCCAATGGACGCTCAACTCGACTCGTCACACTGCAAATGAGGTTTTAGCAAGCCAGTCAGAGTGTCATAAAGAACTGGGGTTGCCTGAGTATGTTGCATATGGGAGTCTTCGCGCTGGCGAAAGGCTTCAATGGCCTAATATACTTAGAGAGTTACATGCAAGGACGCTCACGTTTTCTCAACACGCCGTGGAAATGTTAGTTTCTCAGGCTGCCTTACAGAGTGGTTCGTTGACGAGGAAGAGGTGCAACTGGAAGTGGCATAAGGAGATGTATAATCCCGAATTCCAACTACGTTTACTTGATGAGTTGGACGATCTTTTACGAAGCTTAACAGAAAATTGGTCGGAGGTTGGGACGATGAGGATCATCATTCTTCTTGCTCGTTGTGTTTTAAGTCGGTCACGCGATGATAATGACAATGCTCGTAAAGCTTGTCAGAGGGCTTTGGGAGTTTTGAGGGAGTGTCGATGGGTTGCATATAGGTGGATGAAGGATGTTAGTGAAAAGTTGCAGGCTGCCGGGGGAGACTCGGAGGACGTTGTTAGGGAGTTTCGACACCGATTGTGCGAAATGGCGGCTACGTGTAGAAGTACCTGTGATGTTGGTTTGCGGTGGTATGAGCGAGCTTGTCGTGACGATCCTAGTCAATCCGGGGGATCGCATGGCATTGGTGATGATACGGACTCAGACTTGGACACGTCTTCCGCTTCGCAATCATGGTCTACGCTCAGTATGATCCTAGAAGCCGGAATTATCTTGCGAGAGAATATGCCGCTGAGTCTGACAGATTCTGGGGTTTCGCAGGTCATTAGGCAGCTTATCGTTCAGGATGGTCGATTCAGTCATTCTTCCGAGCAGTTCCTTACAAATGCTCTTCTCGAATCTAACGATGCTTTACATGACGCTATTGGTAAGTATTGGCCTGCTTACTCGCGGACTCGCGAATCTTGTTGGTGTCAGATTCCTGCACCTAATGATCGTTGGTTGTACCTAAAGGGCGGTGCCCAGCTTGTGCATTTCGATGTCCTCCATAGTCAGCTTTTGGTGGATGGCAAACCCATCGGGCGTTTGCCATCCAAATTTGTCTCTCATCCTACATATAAACGGATGTTTAGACAGGTGAATTATTTTATTCGTTTGATGTCTCCCTGGAACGAGTTTGCTGAGTCTCTTTTATTAAAAGGCCATTCTCGATGTAATCCCTCCGGATCGAACACAACCTGACATGGAGTTTGCGGCCAAAGACCTGTTTAAAGTTGAGGACCCTGTGAAGCTTGAGTACCAGGTATATTTCGTCTACATCTTGTTACACATAACGTCTCATACTAACAATGAACTCCCTAGGTGTTCTTTGCCTACAGATCAGACGAACTGATTGTCAAAAAAACACTTCGTCCATCTTCTAATACCCACCGAGCCCAACATTTTGAGCTGATTCCTCACACAAGACTGCTCGGGGATCTTCCCAGCTTCCTTGTGGAAGATTATGCTCATTGGCTGTCATTGGATGACGGAGTGATTGAGCTTTGTCCTCTCACCGACCCCTGGAACACCTCTCCAGCCCACTGGCGTATTGTCTTCGGCATAGATGCTCAATCAAGCCCCTATATGTATCGACCATCTGTATCGGGAGCTCAACTTCGACTTGTGGATGTTCGCAGTTCGACCGCCTCGATGCTCATTTCACGACTTCAAGTGTTGGAGAAGAACGAGTTCATGACCATTACGTATCTCAAGAGTGAACTGGATGAGATAGTCAAAGTCGAAGTTCCACGATACCGTCTCTCGTTTCAGTTGACATCGACTGGAGAGTTCCTCTGCACTACGTTACCCAACATGGCTGTTGATGACAATCAATCTGCTGGGATCATGATCGGACTCGTAAACAAACTTGTGTTGAAAAATACGAAGTGTGATGGGAGGCGAGAACTTCTTCTACCTCTCGGAACGCTCTCTGCCTCACAGCCTGGAACCACGAGTCACACAAAAGTCAGTATTGATGTCGGTGCCAAACGACGTGTATTGTACTATCGATACATGATCGACAGTCCACTAGGTCGGCTAGTCGGGGACACCAACCTGCATGCCAAACTTTGGAGGGTCTATTTGACTGCGGTTACATCATCATGCCTTCCAGACCCACTGACAGGACGTACGGGGACTCATGAGGCTCTCGCGGAGCTCAAGTCAGCCAGCTGCAGGTCATTCATCACTCTCGAAGATGAAGATCGAAACCTCCTCCTCATGATTGCAAATTTGACTCCCAGGCGATTATACCGTCCCCATCGTCTGCAGGTTATGCAAACAGTTCAGTGGAGAGTTTTACCTTCCCTGGCCCAGCATGATGGGTTTTTGCAGGCTTCTCAGGACATCCTTGATTTTGCATCTCGTCTTGAGGTCTTTGGCACTAAACAATCCCCCAAGTCAGATGAAAGCACATCTGGCACTGAAATTCTGGTTAAGAGGGCAGCAGCACGAAACATGTGGTTTTCCCCACCTGAGTTCCACTTCCAGTGTCCTGAAGATGTTATTCATCAACCCCGCAGCATCTCTGATTCATCAGCTGAAAGTGTGGTGTTCTCAAACTCTGTTCTGGTTGACTCCTGGCCAACACAGCTTGCTACCATCCCTGACTTGCTGCAAAAACTCAAGGAATGGTCTAGTGGAAAGTCAGAATTAGCAGGCCCCTCCAATGAGATATTAATGATACCCTACATTGAGCTGAACAGGCCCATGGCAGAAATCTGGATGACTCTCTACAACCATCTGCGGAGTAACATCACTGATCAATACCAGGTGTTGTTTATGCTGTGTTCATTGGGCTACTTCAACAAGCTATCTGACATCCAAACCTTCATCCCCTCTCTTCTTTCTTTTGCTACTAATCAGAACCAATTCAGCAATCTCAATCCACCTCAGTGGAGTTCTTATATACTGTCTGAGGGCTTTAAACCAAACCGTGAATCTTTAATTCGGGCAGCAAAGGATTCTGGAAAAGTGTTTGTGTCCGGTGACTATGTGAGGGAAGTTCCTTCATGGTCCAATGAAACAAATGGGGAGCTTGATTTGCGACGAAGAGCACACTACAAAAAAGAGCTGGAATTAGAGGCAGAGGCAATTGTTGACTATGTCATTCATCAATGGCCTTGTCGAAAACCATTATCTCAGTGGCAAAGCATATTTTGCATTGTCACAGTCAAGGATTTTATGTCCAAAGCAGAACCCATGTTTGCCCATTGGTACCACAACTGGGAGCTTCACAACCATTTTGATGCTGTACAACAGATTCTGGACCTTGTTCACACAACTCCTCCCCACTCCAAACCAGATGTCTACACATTTGACCCTTGTCTAGGCTTGACTGTACGACCATTATCTTCACACATCCCCTTAAACAGTTTGTTCATTGAGAGGAAGGCTCCACTTAATCTACATCCTCTACCCAATACAGTTCCCAGCATTAGAACTTCTGTGGCTCAAGATTCCTGCTCTCCACACTGTGGCAAGGATAATGTGGACTGTAGTAGCTTGCAATTGCTGGTTGATGAGTTGAGAGGCAGTTCCCAGCAAATTCACCACACCTATGCCAATGACCTGTCTCAAAGCTTGAAGATGCTGCAGTCCATGGATAATAATCCACCTAGGGTGAAGAGTACTACATGTACAAAGGATATCATTCCAATGTTATGCAAATACAGGGACAGGTGTGAAAAGCATTTTCACAAGTGTTTCCAAGCAATACAAGGTGCACTCAGCAGCTCTAAATCAAGAAATCATGCAGAAGTGATATTACAGCAGGCAAACTTATCACCATCTCTTGAACTCCGATCTGTACTACAGAGTATGTCCTCAACTAGCTCACTTGCAACACCACTGCCAGAAACTTGGATCAATAGTTTGTGCCATCTCACTCAAAGCCTCATTCTGTTCCAGAGGTCACTCCGACTACTGCACATGGCACAACTTGGAAAGAATGATGATCTTGAGAAAGAAGTTAATGTTGATGAGTCAGTTCTTGCAGTTGATAATTGTGACTGGCTGCTCATCCAGGTCAGTCAATTCATTATAGTATGCTTGATTTTTATTAATGACATACTCAATAGGCAGAGAATGACTTCCTTGTTCGGGATGTGCAGCTTACTGTTGCAGGAGAAATGACTTCTCCATCAAGAGGCGAAGGCACCTTGCTTCAGTTGAACATGGGTGAAGGGAAGTCATCAGTGATAGTCCCATTGGTTGCAGCAGCAATTGCAGATGGCAAAAAACTATTGAGGGTGGTTGTTCTAAAATCCCTTGCCACCCAAATGTTCTCCCTTCTACAACAGCGTCTTGGTGGCCTTGTCAACCGCCAGATCCTATACTTCCCATTTTCACGAAATGTCAAAATTGGAGACAAGGAAGCAGTGCATATCCAGCAGCTCTATGAGTATGCAGTTAATTCCCGAGCAATTCTTGTTGTCCAGCCTGAACACCTGCTATCGTTCAAAGTAATGGCCATCAACCAGCTCATAGAAAGGGATGCCTTGTCCCATCAGTTAATAAAAACACAGCTGTGGCTTGATGACCATGCACGAGATGTTCTGGATGAGAGTGATGAGATATTGCATACCCGTTATCAACTCATATATACAGTTGGGGCTCAGCAGACACTAGAGCTTGGCTCGGACCGATGGAGAATAATTCAGGAAATTTTATTACTTGCCAGGGAATGTGCAGAGCACGTTCAAAAATCCTATCCCCTCGGGCTAGATATTGGAAATTCTGATAACCAATTTCCACTGATCCGGGTCCTCAAACATGAAGCCGGGGAGAAGTTGGTTTCTAGGGTTCTCAAGATGGTGATGGAGGGCAATTTATCAACATGCAATTTCGAAAGGTTCAGTCCCCGTCACATCCAACTGGCAGAACATTTCATTGTCAATGACTCGGAGACATTGTCCGATGAGGATGTAAGAATTTTGGAGAACGATTTCGGAACAACTTTGTGGAAGAAGCTCTTGCTCTTGAGAGGTCTGTTAGGGCAAGGCATCCTTCTTTATGTGTTGCAACACAGGCGATGGAGAGTCGACTTTGGGTTGGATCTATCTAGATCGCTTTTGGCAGTACCCTATAGAGCAAAAGACGTACCTTCCCTGCAAGCAGAGTTTGGCCATCCCGACGTCGCTATCATGTTGACCTGCTTGAGCTATCTCTATGGGGGGCTCTCGCAGTCTGAAGTGGACACCACTTTGCAGCTACTCTTCAAACTCGACAACCCTAAACTCGAGTACGAAAATTGGGTCCAATTTGCTTCCAACGTTCCGGAAAACCTCTGTACTATCTCTGGCGTCAATCTGAAGGACTCTGGACATATTCGCGACACCGTTTTTCCATTATTCAGGGCTAATCCCGTTACCATTAACTTCTATCTCTCCCACGTCGTGTTTCCCAGAGCCGCAAGAGAGTTTCCGAAAAAGCTCACCACAACGGGATGGGATTTAGCTCGTCAGAAGAATCATGTTATGACTGGTTTTAGCGGAACGAATGACAATCGCCACCTTCTTCCGACATCGATAGCCCAGGTTGACACGCCAGATCGGATTGGTACCAACGCTCAAATGTTATCTGTATTGCTCGCCCCGGAGAACGACCATTACATGAGTCTTTCGACTCCAGTTCTCTCTGGAAAGGAAATCATCAACGCTATAGTGGATGGAGATGGAACTGCGAAACAGCCCGACATCCGAGTACTCCTCGATGTCGGAGCTCAGATTCTTGGAATGTCCAACGTTGAGGTAGCCCGCTATTGGCTCACCAAAAGACCAGATCTCGAAGCTGCCATCTTTTTCAACGAACACGGGGATTTGCAGGTCATCATGCACGACGGGACAACAGAGCTCCTAGGGTTGTCACCTTTCAACGGCAACTTTGATCAATGTTTGGTGTACCTGGATGATGCCCATACTCGTGGTACCGACTTGAAATTGCCGACTGATTGGAAGGCTTGCGTCACTTTGGGACCGAAGGTTACGAAGGACAGGTTAGCTCAGGGTAAGTTTCTTATTGACCGGAACTGAGCGCGAGCTGATCATAGTAATCCCTCTAACGAATAGGTTGCATGCGCATGCGCAAATTGGGGCGTGGTCAATCAATCGTTTATATGGCTCCTAGAGATGTCGACAGTGTTATCCGAGAGAGGGCCAAGAAGGGTGATGATGAGATTATCAGCAGTCGCGATGTTGTCCTCTGGGCAATGCTTGAGACGTGCGCCGACATAAAACATTACGTTCCTCATTGGGTTCAACAAGGTGTAGATTTTGCTGCACGCGAGGAGGGGTGGAAGAAATTGGCTGCCGTTCCGGAGGATCCCCTTCAAGCCCTCGAAGCCATCAAGTCTAGCTGGCTGAGACCTGAAGCACGTTCATTGCAGGAGATGTATAATGATTCCTCGAAGACTGACGACAACAGTCTGAGTAAACTTGTGCGTGCAATGCCCGAGATTTGGAGCCGATGCGAAGCCCTCGGGGTGACGGAATTTGGGGATCCTCGTGTTGAAGAAGAGCAGGAAAGAGAACAGGAAAGAGAAGTCCACGAAGAGCTTGAACGAGAGCCGCAGATCGAAAGACCATCCAAAGCTAAGCCGAAAGCTCATGTTCTCCATCCCGACGTCGTGCAGTTCATCAAGACCGGCATTGTTCCGACAGGTTCAGATGCGTTTGACGATGCCTTTCCGCCCCTCATGGATAGCGCTGGGAGCACGAATGTCCTTCGATGGAACGGGCCTAAAAGCCTTCTTGCAACGCGAGACTTCTTGGAAACAATCCAAACCACTTCGAGCGTCTCACTGGCAGATTTTCTTCATCCTGTGAATTGGGTGGTTTCCAGTCCACGTACGCGATCTCTGGTGATCTTGAGTCCATACGAGGCGAACGAGCTTCTACCAACAATTCGTCACAGCAAGCGAGTACAGCTTCATGTTTACGTACCTCGAGTGGCCCAAGTTATGCAGCCCGTTGATGACCTGAAGCTTCACTCTTTCCGACCGCTGTCACTTGCGTGGAAGAAACCGGAGCAAAGGGTGGTGGACCTGCTCAATCTCTACGCTGGACAGCTCTACTTTTCCGATTACGAAACTTATCGTCGAATCAGTGCTTTCCTGGGCATTCGCACCCGAGAGGATACTGAAATGAAGAGCGAGGGAGATGGATTTGTGAAGCCGGAAAACCGTGTTGGTCATCTGAAATCTGACTGTTCCTTTGACTCGAGCCCGTTGCCGTATTTGAAAGCTTTGATTGGTTCTAGACGCAAGGGAATAACCTTTGAACCTACACATGTGGGGAAAGTATTGCAGGGGAGATATGTTGATTTTGATTCTAAGGTGGTATAATTTTTGCGATTCGATACGCTTGTATAAAATTAGAGTTTAATGATAAATTTTTGACTGCCACCGTGCAACTCTCTCCGCAACGTCCACGTCACCGATTCGAAATCTCATCCTCTCAGACTCATATGGAGATGGAACACTGGCAAACCCTTTCTGAGTGGCTTGTTGGATGGTGTATGTATTATGACCAGAGGGAGAGGGAGGGAGTATGAAGTATGAAGTGCAAGACCAAGAACAGTGGACCCAACGTTCTGACCTTCTTCCACCGTCGTATTTATCTTGGTGAAAGATGGAGGGACAGAAGAAGACAAAACACCGTTTGCCATCGCTATCTGACGACGTTACTGGATTTCTTATAAGTCTTACCTTCAATCTTCAAGTCCTTTTGCGAAACAACACCTTCGACCACGGTGGATGTCAGCCTCCAGAACTCCCATGGCTATCAAGGCGTACAACTGAGGTGTACCCCAAAGCGGCTTCGACCTTCGAAAATCTCGAGCCACGACCAAACCCACCTTCATCGCGTATCGGCATTGAATTTCGAAGCCAGTTTCCCTTGAACGGAAACGAAAACAGCCCCCTACCATTGCAAGGGCAACAAGAGTCACCATTGGAGTTTTACACGGATGTCTGTCTCTACTAACTCCAATCGTCGTCAACAAATGCATATATACGTATACGAATCTCGTTCTGTCCGAGGCGGATTTCATGCAGCTGTCCTTTTGCAAGTTTAAAAAAGCTCGCGGGTAGGGCTCCAGGATCTGGGGACTTGGAGGTGTGAAGTGCCAGGTTAAAGGGAAGAGAACTTGTATGAAGGAGGAGAGGAGGGACTCTAACTTAAATAGGGGAAACGATAAGTCGCAATATGTTAATTATTCGAGGTGTAACTCCAATTGAAAGACGAGTATAAAAATTAACAAAAAACAGTCTTATCTCAACAGTTCGGTTCATCCACTCGAGGGCATCTCGAATATTAAATCTCGTTGTCTCCAACATGGCGGTTCATCCCGTGTGCCAGTGAGTGAATCTGCGAAGACAGATCGGTGAGATCTGACTACTTGTTCCGTGGAACCCCATGCCCAACATCTTCTCCAATGAGCCTATGGCCAATACTCTCTTCCAGTCCTCGATTTTATCGAACTATTTAGAGAATCACGGAGGGAGTGAACATCAGGCTGACTTCTGCAGCACCACGATTGTGGACGTCACGATGTACATTACGATGACTTGAACGGTGAGCTGCTAGTGCGACTCTCGTTTGATGCTGGAGTGAATGTTGGTAAATGGCTTAGCCTCCCTGGGCCGTGCATTGAAGATTTCAAGATAGGACCTTTAGATAGCAATAAATAACTTGTCTATTGACCATGTCAGCGAAATAAACGCCTTACAGAACGCTCTTTTTTCGTCAAGGTCCTTCTGCAGCGCTGCGGCCTAGCTACTCCCCCATCTCACGTTCTGGTTGCAGAGATTTCGGAGACTTTGTCTGACAGCAGTCACGGAGCACTAGTAAACCAAATGGCTAAATATTCGACGTGTTGAAGAGGAGTTGAAGCCTGGGTAGGATGGTCCATTGTCGATGCTTTTGTGGAAGATAGAAGTCGAGAGGAAAGGAGGCCACGGAAGATTAGCGGAAAAACCTGGTACGGAGTAACGACTACGTACGGTGAGTACCGCAGTTTTTCGCCTCTCATTTCGCTTTCATGAAGTTGACAGCGACAACGATCCGATAGGCGCAAATGGATTCTAGAGAGGTGAAGCTTGAAGCTTGAAGGCTGGTTGAGACCTTCGAACAAGGTGTGTGGACTGGTCCTCATACTTTTTTTTTGTTTGTTTTCAACGTCTCTTGAAGGGTCTTTAACCCGGTCAGGAATGATCTTCCATTTATCGATTAACAGGATAGCGGTGATGTAGGGCTGCGAGAAGCTCATGCGACATTGTAGAACCAGAAATCCCTTCAGAGCACTCTGCAAATACCAGAACTGACGAAAAGTCGCAAATATGCTGTAGTAACCTGCAATCGACTTTTCGCATTGTCCATCGTGGAACGTGGAGGTTCATTTTCCAGCCAATGAGGCAATTGAAAGGCAGTTGGCTGTTCAAAAGAAATGAGGTGCGCAGTGTGACTTTTTCTCTTTCTCTCTCCTTATTCATAATTTGCTGTTGAACAGGCGATGCTACGTCGCCCGTTAAGGCTGCTTCAATCCCACGCTTTTCCCTAAAACCCAGGTTGACAGTCTTGAAAAAACACAGCCCACTCCCTCCCTCACCCTCCCTGACGATGGACAAGCTTGCGAGCGAACTATATGCTTCGGCTTTGTACACACTCCGTCGAGGCTGCGCTCTGTGGATCCCAGAACCGAACAGAGAGCTAACATCCGAATATTGTCGGATTGGGGTACAGATTGGTGATGTTGGTATCTTGAGGACCGACGGTAGTTTTGACTTCATTTTCAACATCTGCTACCCTGCCGACCACGACATTAATCGCTTGAACTACGGAGTACCGGACGATTTTGAACAGATAGAATGGAACGGCAAGAAACGCGCAACCGAAAATTATTTTCGGCCTGGCGAACCTATATTAAGCCGTGGTGCAAAGAAGCAAGCGTTGGGGATTGGAGGCACGGCTTCTGTACCGTAAGTATTCTCCACTTATTGGAGTGTACTTTTGACGATTCACATTCTTCAATCTAGAGGCATTCCGGTGGGAGGAGGTGCAGGTTTAAGTATCAAGTTTTCGAAAGATCGAGGCGCAGTCATTATACCCCCCAACGGAGCTGATAGCGTTGACTGTCAAAGTCTGGATGACTTCTTCGACTACGCCCAACGGCATGCTGTTAGCTGGTATAGGTTCGTGAACGAGACGCTCAGGATGCAAGTAGAGAATGGGGCTCTCTATCTCGTCACCGGGTTCGATAAAACCGACTGCTGGGAGAACGCCGTTTTCAGTCACAACCTCAAGGAGAGGGTGTTTGAGATAATTGTCAATACTGGCGGCCTAGCAGGGGGTGATGGCCGACTTCATCTATCGGACTCCTCGCTTCATGAAGCTTTTTCCAGCAGGTGTTCCCCTGCCAATAACGTGAATCACAATCAAGCTTTGTTCGTTCGAGGCTATCGGATATCCATGCATCACAAACTAAAAACTCTCTTTGGGAGATCGCCTGTGGAAATTACAAGCACGTACGATTCGTTATGGAAGGACGTTCTGGGAAAGAAGAGCCCCCAGTTTTCGTTTAGGCGTGGACAATCCTCTTCGTCAGGGTCCAAACCATCGTCTTCTGGATCGGGTTCATCTCGGGGAACCTCGTCATCACCTTCCAATGCGTGCTCTGACCGATCAGATGAACCACAAGTGTCTGACGTGGAATACGACAGTGATACCAGTAGTGCTGATCCATCGTCGGAGGTTCGTTACCATCGTTCCAATTCGACTTTTTTTCAATAGCTAACCCAGCAACAATTTCAGGCCTATGACCTTTCGCAAGTTATTAACGGCTACATCCTGCATTCCTCAAGTGATCGAGACGATGTCGAGGTCGTTATCACTCACGATGAAGACTGGTTTGCACTATTGACTGACGAGGTTAGTCTGTCTGCCGAGGCTCTGTCGAATGTTGGCTCATGGAACATCGTAGGATGTTGAATTGCCCGACGGACAGGAACTGCTCAGAAGGCTAAAGGATGTGTTCCGCGTTACAGTGAAAGATGGTGCGTTTATTCGTTCGTCATTCCAAGGGGTCATCATTGACTTTAACCTATCTCGTTCCATGACAGGTTGTGCATTTCCGGCTCGCGTCGAGTCTTTCCATGAAACATTGTGCCAATTCGAATCGGACTACATTCATTCCGCCGCTACTGAACCGATGTTGGAATTTGGACTGTGTAGTTTGTCCTCACCATTCGCTGAGATCGGACAGTTAGTGGAACAGGAGCTGATGAAATTTCGACAGGTATGTATTGTATTACCTCGTTAGATTGTTCGGTGCTGACTATTGTAGATCAACGATGAATCTACTACGCTCATAGTGTGAGAAAGAGGAGCTTTTTTTTTTCATCTTTTTGTGCGCTGCTGACCATGGAACGTTTAATATTCGTGCCAGTGTCATGGGTGCAGCGGGCAGCGGCAAGACTACGGTAAGCGACTGGAAACTGAAATTGTCAATTCCCACAAGACGAAAGTAATTTAAGCTTACTGATTTCCGCTCGTCAAACAGTTCATTAATGCTGCAAGCGGAGGGTCACTTACGACCGGAGATGGGCTCAGGTCCTGCACTAGCACCATTCAACTGTCCCCCGTGTTTCTGCTCGACGATCGACAGGTCGTGTTGATCGATACCCCAGGGTTCGACGATACGAACGTCAGCGAGGCTGATGTCCTCAGGTTGATAACCACATTTCTTGCTTCCACGTAAGTGGTTATAGCGGCTGTTACTACCACCATCAAAATCCCAATTTTCCCTTTTTTTCTTTTCTTTCATGCTAGGTACAAGAAAGGCAAAAAACTCGCGGGAGTCATATACTTACATCGAATCTCTGATGTCCGAATGGGCGGTATCTCCTTCCGAAACTTCAAAATGTTCAGACAACTCTGCGGTGAAGAGACGCTCAAAAACGTGGTTATTGCAACGACCATGTGGAGTAATGTGTCACAGAATGTTGGCGAAGCTCGAGAGCTTGAGCTCAAGACGAATGACTCGTTCTTCAAGCCCTTTCTTGACAAGGAGGGCCGAGTCGTTCGACATGATGACACGCCCCTGAGCGCTCGTGCCATTTTGAGGCTCTTGATTCAAAATGAGCCACTCCCACTACACATTCAGACCGAGTTGGTTGATGAAGGGGTGGATTCTATGACAGAGACCGCCGCTGGCGGAGTACTTGATCGTGAATTGAAGAAACAGAGGGAGAAATATCAACGGGAGATATCAGAGATGATGGGTAAGGGTTTTTGTTGCGAACAGGAATGTCGGTTTACTCACGGTCCTGTTGTAGAGGCGATGGAAGCGAGGGACAAGGAGAATCGTCGGGTGTTGGAGGAAGCAAAACAGGAGGTAGTGGAACGGATGAAGCAAGTAAAGGATGACGTCCAGAAGCTGGCATTTGACTTGCACTGAGCGAAATGTGAAGTTCGCCAGTAGAAGATGGGAGCAGGATGACAAGCTGCTGGAAGGAAGCAACAAGGAGCGATTCCTGACTTTTATAAGATGTTGCTAGACCCTCAATGTAGAGTGGACGATGTAGAACGAAGTTACAGTACCAGCCGCAATCAGTAAATTCCAAAACTTGAGTTCATAATTCATATTGTCATCTGGTTGAAAATTGCACAAGGTTTTGGACCTCACCACGGATCAATTCGTTACAGGAGATGGGGTAAGAGGATAGCATGGGGGTGATGGGGATGAAGGGGGGGACCCAGACCAATCAAAGGTCGATGAGCTGAACCTTTCCTTTGTCGTCAATGGATGATATTGGAAGGGACGAAAAACGAAACCCGCCTTTGTGCAGTTTTTTTTTTTGACGATGTCCTTTTATGGCGATCGCCTTGCTCACGAATGGGCGATACAAAAGAAGAAGAAAAAAGATTTCGTAAGTATCTTCATATAAGTATCGTCCATTTCTGAGAGCGTGTTCAAGCCATCCAGCCACCTCGTGCCCAAACGTGTTCGACGTGCCGCGAGAGCCTGTCCTTTCATGAAACTTATTGGAGGGAATTCATCCGAATTTGCGATTCCTGTAGGGTAATCCCGCGTCGAGTGATCGAATAAGAATTCAGTAGCAGAGTCGAGCGACCGCATCCTAGACATATTTGGTTTTAAAAACCACAGACCTGGAACTCGATTGCCAGACGCTTCTTGAGTAACTTCCATTGCATGGCCGTCAAAGATTTCGAAATCACGAATCCTATCTTTACTGAAGAAAGGCCGAGTCATTTGTCGATGAAACCTGTAGGTCGATATGAATTATCATCACGTTCCTGTGCAGTGATTCTGAGGAGCGCAAAATCTCTCAAAGTTATAACTTTCCCACGCACCTCCATGAACTTTTAGCCCGCACTCAGTCCCTCCGAGTCGGAGTCGATGAACACCAATACTCGTTGTTTTCATCGCTTTTTGGTGAGCCTCCATCTTCTCAACACCACAACTCACAAACAAAGTCTCTTCTCTACTCGTAGGCAACGCGGCAACAGCGTGGTTCCTTGTGATCCAAACCCCAGTTCTCAATTCAACCATCGGGAACGAGGGAAGCAGTCCCATTGATTTCACGATTTGATATATCTGTCAATTTAGAGGGTAAAACCGTATTCTGATCTCGACAGATTACGGCCGACGCTGAACTTGATCTAGCTCTTTCAATTAAAAAAAAAAACAAAACTTCAAAACGCTCGCCATTCACCCTCCCAACCCTCCTTGGGAACCCATGACCGACGCGGCCAATGCTGCAATTCTTCAAAAAATCGTCGAGGCTCTGGTTCACAAAGAGATCGTCTCCGTATGTTACCACCAAATGTCATCCTAATCCATCAAACTAATCTCGTTTTTTGCTCCTAGTATATAGATGGTCTGTCCCTGACTTCTGACGGTTATCGTTTGGCAGCTGAATCCAGTGCTGCTGTCAGTCTTTAGCTCAACACTCCTCGTCTACGACGTCCTTCTCAACCTCGACCTCGAAATTCAACATATATGGACAAGAACATGGTCGCTCTTGACCGTTTTATACACCATCCAACGATACCTACCACTCTTCGACACAGCTGGTCTCGTTCTCCACCGTGAGCTTTTTCCCCCCGGAGTTGATGCCTCTATTTTTTTGGCTGATCAAGATTCGACTTATCAAGACCAGTTCGGCGCAAACCTGACCATTCGTGCTTGTTTATTGAGCTATAACATTGATGGATGTGCGTTCTCTGTCGATACGTGAACTACGATAGGGTCATATAAGGCTGAGCAGGAATTATCGAGCAGGGTGTTTTGTTGTCGGTATCGTCATATCGGAGAGTACGTCGCAAAACTGCTATCCCTGCTATCAACGTTAACTTATCTCCTATCCAGTGGTTCTAACGCTTCGCCTGTGGGCTGTGTGGAATAAATGTGTCCCGGTCACAATCGGACTAGTCCTCTTCTTCCTAGGCTGCTGGGTCCCCTGCTTCGTTCTCTTTTCTCGGTTCTTGAGCGCCATGCAATGCAAGTCGATCCCAACTTTCCACTTTTTTGGAAGAATATTAAATCCACCTACCTATCAGTCTCCGTCCCCGCGCTTCCTCACTTCCGAGGTTGCTTCATCGCTGGTGGAAGCCCTATCCTGTATATGTGTTGGGTTTTGATGATGATATACGACAGCGGTGAGCGCACTACAACGATCTAATGCCCGATGGTTTAAAAAGATTTTTAGGCATGTTGGTAATGATCCTCATCCCAGGAATCGCGGCATGTACGGGGTGGAACGCTTTTTTTTTTCCAGCGTGGGCGCAGTCTCCAAGTAACACTAACGTTTTTTTGTGCCTTTTTCTCCAGATCGGATGGGAGGAAGTTCCGGGCTGGTTAACGCTGTATATCGGGATGGTATGTGATCTAGAACTCTTATCGACGGGTACTTATTTTTTCTGAACCCTTTACCCATTCAGGTGCTATTTACTACGCTTTCATATTCCGTAAGTTGACTAAAAAAAAAAAAAAAACACCCCCATTGGGAGAAAATTCCCGTCGATTCACGCCCTTCACAGTGATTTCGCTGGTCAATGTCGTCGTGATACTTACCCTACCGGTGAGCAAACCCTCAATCGCTTAACTCACATCTCCTTTGGGAAGAAGTAACCCAATAAGCTTAAGCACTTTTTTTCCCCCTCCCCAAATCTAGCACGACCTTGTCCACCTTTTGTCTTCGTAAGTTAAACTGCTTCCCAACCATCCTTTTTTTCTCTACAACGGGGATCTGACCAAAAAACACAGCTTCGAGCGTGTCTTACATTCCATTCTCACCAGCCGGGCAGTACTCCATATCCGTCGGGTAGCCTCCCAGTCTGAAACTCTTCAAATGGAGTCTCATGAGCTTACGGGGGTAGACATCTCTTTTACGACGATGCCTTGGGCGTCGTCTCAGTGTAGCACCAGTCAACCGGGTGGAGCGTGCGTGTGTTGTTCCCCTCGAACAGCAGTGTACGTGGGTTGAATGGGAAAAAAAAAAATCATCTTCGAGTTGGCTGGCGACCTTGTGTATTTTTTTTTTATTTTTTATTTTTGTATCCTTTTAGAATACCTTTGTGTAGAACTTCTCGTGAGTTGGGTACGATTTGATGGTCTAATTCGCACCTCAACCGCCGAACGAACCCTCCTTCCGATGGGGATGAATAATCCAGGGAACCGCAAAAGGGATAAGGGATTTGTAAATAACTCCGATAATTCAGCAAAAGCTTCATAAAAAGCATGGGGGACTAACTAGATTTCGGGCGAGTCAACTCACCAACTGGAAGAGGAATCAAGCCCGTTCCTTTCATCCGTCAATAATTACTACCTTCGAATTCAACCCGGACTTGTGTGCTTTCGCGGTTGCAAAGATCCATCCAGGGCAAGTTGAAAAAAAAGGGGAAACTGTCTTCTTCGGCGCGATGCATCATGGGACCTCGATCGGAGCACCCAAGAATTGCTATCATTACGAGTATCAGTTTGGGAGAAGATCGGAACCTGATTCATTGGGTACAAATACGAGGATCGGCGTAGAGATGTAAAATGTGGTAGAAAAGAATTATGGAAAACAGAAAACCCTCGAGGTTGACCGCATGTTCCGTTGGTTTTCTATTTGGTTTATAATTATTTTATTCTTATTACTTTACATAAAAAAAAAACTAGGGACTGCAATAATCCTCCAAAAGACACACAGGAACGACCCAACGTCCATGTAAAACGCTGCTAGTACTTACAAACCGGAATTATATCAACAATAGGTTCAACGACCTGTCTTGCATCGCTTCTCTCCAATCGACATGATGCACAGTTTGATCCCCTCGTCTCTGCCAAACCCCTTCCATCAACAGTCTGACATTCGAGGTATTACCGATTGTGTTGTCTAGAGCCTGTAACCTCCCCTTCAAAAAGGCTCTGTGGTTCGGGTGATCCGTCATGCAACCCGCGAGACACATCGGAAAAATGAGAGTACGATCAATCTCACTGCTAGGTGCTAATTGTCGTAGCATCTTGACTAGTCTACCAACTGAGGAGGTGATCTCAGGTCCACCTGTGGGGAAGCGCAAAAAATTCCGACACTGAGCCTTAGGAGAGGTACCTCTACTCACCAACACTCGGCGGACTGGTCATCACGGTATGTAAATACAACAACGCCGTCTCCCGAAATATTTCCGAGATCAACCGGCGTGTAACGTCTCCTAGATGCAGATTTTGAGCTAGTGGAGAATCTGCCTGGAATGCTGTTGATTTGTTGGTGTTGAATCGTAACCTCCGCTCAATATCGTCAGCACGACGAATAAATTCCCGCAGACTAAGTGATCCTTTGCGTTCTTCGCTTGCTTTCCAAGAAGAGAGTACGGAAACCTCGGCAATGGCTAGCCATGCTTCCCCTGGACAGGTACTCAGCAATTCCAGTTGCATCCCGCCAAAATGGAGGGGGGCTCCAGAGTTTTCATTCGAACCGAGTAGACGTTGGTAGAGATTGAAGTATTTCGGAGGTCGCATGAGGGTTAGGCTAGACATGATATCGATCATCTGCGGAAAGCGTGTTAAAGCTTAGCGGGAGCTAATAACTCAAGGAAAAGAATCCGATCCTCACCATTACACATTTAATACCGCACTGTTCAAAAGCACTCATCATCGTCTCCAGCGTTACACTCGGATCATCACCGTTCAAAAGGTCTGACTGTGCGATCCAGTCGAACATGACATCGAGCATGGTTATCCAATCGGTGGACCCCCCAGAAAGCTGGGAGTAACAGATGAGATGGAGTGCAGTGAACGCATCACCTACAGTGTAGCTCCCCCGGAGTTGTTTGGCATTAACAATTTGAAAGTACGCCTCATCATAGAAGTATTTCGCTGTCGAATGCTCAGAATTCGGGTCTGGCGCGTCTAAACCTTGTGCGACACGTAGTTGAGTATAATGCAGATTGGCCAGTGCACAGACGGCATTCGTCAGTGCACCTCTGGGATCCTTCAATATCAACTGGTGGACGACAAAAGGATTATAAATAACCGTATTGTCTGCCTCTCAATCCGCGAAAATGCTCACCTCAAATGTTGTATTCAGGGTGGCACCAAGCAGGGAATGTACTGGCCAAACGTTTTCGAAGTAATAGATGACATGGCTTTCTTGTATTGAATTTTGGCCAGAGAGAACCGGGGTACCAAACACCGTCCGTAAGTTGTCATCTCCAATGTCGTACGGTCGAGTGGCGTTGACAGCTCGAGTGACCTGTGAGCACTGTGGATCATGAACATTCTGCGTCTGTGCAAAGCTCGGCTCGCTCCGATCGTATGGCAGCCCCAGTCGACAGTTCCGGATCATTTCGTACATGTTTGACATATTACCGGCCATAGTCGGTCGAGAAGATGGGATTTCATTCCAGCATTGCACCATCATATCCCACATCCAGTCTCGTAAGGCTGCACAGTCTTCAGGACGGGAAGGACACCGTCTGTCGAACACGACGGCCAAGACAATTGCCGCTTCAGCCAGTTCGTGAAAGGGAACCCGCCCTGTAAAAATCTATTTCACCGGTGAGAAGAACCCTGGCCTGTGATGGTAACACCTACTTCATAGCAGACGCAAGCGTAAGCGTAAACGTCGCTTTGCTTTGAAGGCATGCAGCTTGGAAAAGGTCTCAATAGCTCTGGTGCAAGCCACCGTGTTGTTCCCTTCGAACGACTAGTCTCTGAAAGTAACAGTTGAGTGGCAGATATACGCGATAAACCAAAGTCTCCGATGCATGCTCGTAGATCCGGAGTAATTAATATATTTACCTGGGAAATCAAGTGAAGATAGTTCAAGTAGGGTCCAGAAAGTGATTGCGCATGCTTACTCCTTTAAGGTCGCCATGGACTATATCCTTCGCATGTAGATATGAAAGACCGCGAGCAACATCATATGCCTAAATACCATGATATTGAAGTCTGTGCGAGACGAGAAGATTATGAACATACCAGAGAATCGTGATCAACGAGATCGCGCGAAGTGTTCCTCAGGAACTGGACGAGATTTCCCTTCTCCATCCAAGGGGACACCAAACATAACTGTCTCTGTTCTGTGTCCAAGTAGTAGATCCCCATAAAGGGCAAGAGGTTTGGATGATCCAACTGACGCCAGATGATTGCTTCTTGCATATAATCCTTCGAAACAAATCAGAGCGGGCTAGCTGACTGAACTCGCAGGAACACACCTTAAGAATCAGCTGCACATCGGACGTCTCGAATGCCCGTATCACTTTTAAACACACAAGTCGCTTTCTAAACTGGCCTTTCCATACATCGCCGAACGAACCTCCTCCGACTGGATAGTTACCGAGTTTTTCTACGTTTTGGATTGTGAGGCATTGTGGATGTAGACCAGATCTTCTGGAGAGGCGAATCATCAATTTGAATATCCAGGATCGTAAAATCGTTGTATTGTTCGGATAATCAGCGAGCTAACTACAACGTCAGAGATACGCATAGTGCTGATTTTCTAGGCGATCTACTTACCAACTGGAAGAGGTCCAGCCATTCCTGAGCATTGTTACCATTGGCTTTGAGCAATTCTTTTCGTTGTTGTTCATTGTCGACGATGACTTGAACATGCTGCAAGACCTGCTCGAATTCGACGGCACTTGTGGGCTTCCTTGGTGGATGCATCAGCGCAGGTTGGAAAATAGAATATCATCTTGTTTGGGGCCATGCATCGTGGGAGCACCAAAGCTGTTGCTCATGGATATCGGTTTGGGAAAAGATTGGAAGCTGATTCACTGAATACAGTACGAGATCACTGTAAGGCATAATAGAAAGAATCTGGAAGCAGCTGCAGTAAAATTTGAAAGCCCTTGAGGTCGATCATGAGGATTCATGACCGCGGGTTGTGCTGCGCTCTGGCCTGCCAAGCGCCCAGCTAAGCGCCACATCACTCCCCTTGCTCCCCCTTCGATTCTGTACTATAGGCGATTTTCAGGTGGGATCGGTAGAGTTTTCAGAACGGCACACGATATACTCTAAATAAGAACGAGAAGTATATCGGTTTTTTTTGTATCCTGCGAGGTCCTATAGGTTTATTCTATAACTGCCCGCTAGATACTTACTGGTATACTTTGAATTCCGTAACTGACTTTTTGTTCCTACTATTTCTCCATAACTAAAGAGACTATGTAGGGAATGCAATGATTTTTGAAAAACTCACGTCCGCATAAAAATCGAGAGCTGGAATTATATCAACAACAGATTTAACGACCTAGGTGACAGCAGTTCTCTCCAATCGACATGTGCAGTTGAATCCCGTCGTCGCTGCCAAATCTGTTCTATCAAGAATTTGACGTTCAAGATATTACCAATTGTCTCGTCTTGAGCTTGCAGCCTCCACTTCAAAAAGGCTCTGTGGTTCGGGTCGTCCGTCATGCAGCCCACGAGACAGATTGGGAAAACGAGGGTACGATCAATCCCACTGGGTATTTGTCGCAACAACTCCACTATGATGTCAACTGAAGTAGTAATCTCATATGCACCTGTTGGCAAACATAAAATATTAGGGCACTAGGTTTTCTTCACCATGAGAAGAAGCACTCACCAAGACTTGGACTCGTCATGCTATGCAGATACAACAACGCTGTCTCCCGGAATAGGGCTGTAACCAGCTGATGCACAGACGATGTCACTTTGACATCTTCAAGGGACAGATTTTGGGATAGTGGTCGTTCTGTTTGGAATGATTCCCTTGAGCGAATGGCCGTTGATCGTAGCCGCCGCTCGATGTCGTCGCCACGACGAACAAGTTCCCGCACACTAAGCGATCCTTTGCGCTCTTCAGTTACTTTCCAAAATGCGAGCACCGAAACCTCTACAATGGCTAACCATGCCTCGTCTGGGCAGCCGCTCAGAGATTCCAGTTGCATCCCACCGGTTCGGAGGAGGTTTTCCTCCGACCCGAGCAGACGTTGGTAGAGACTGAAGTATTTCGGAGGTCGCATGAGGGTTAGGCTAGACATGATATCGATAACCTGGAAGGAGTGTCTCAGAGCTTAGTGGGAACCAGTACCCAGGAAAGATGATCCAATCCTCACCATGGTGAGCTTGAGACTGAGCTGTTCAGTCTCACTCATTCTATCCAGTGCTAAACGTGGGTTGTCGTCGTGTAGAAGACCCAGCTGTGCAATCCAGTCGAACGCCGCCAACTGGAGCATGCCCTCCCAGTGGGTGAACTTTCCAGAAAGCTGGCGGTACCAGATGAGATGGAATGTAGCGAACACCTCAGTTGTGGTGTAGACCCCCTTCAGTTGTTTGGCATTGGCCAGTTGCAAAAGCGCCTGGTCATAGAAGTATATTGCTGAATGCTCGGGATTCGTTTCTGGGGCTTCTAAACCTTGTGCTATACGTGATCGGGTATAATGCAGGTTCGCTATTGCGCGAACGGCATTCATCAATGATGCTGTAGGATTCTGCACTATCAACTAGCGGAGAAGATAAGAGTCGTGGACAAACGTTTAATTTCCCTCTCAACATGGAAAAATGCTCACCTCAGATGTTGTGTTCATGACGGTGTGATTCGCCAGCATCCAATTTAGTCCCTGAATGTTCTCGAAGAAATATGTGACATGGTTCTCCTGTGTTGAAATACCAGGTTTCGCTGTGTCGCTACCTCTGCCAAAGTCGTGGCCCCCTTCTCCTATTTCCTCTGTGTCAACGCCTACCAACCCATGCGACGACTGAATCACCGATGGTGGGGTTACCAGATCATGCGTCAAGTTCGACGTAACAAGCAACTGAGACTGTCCATGAAGGAGAGAGTAAAAAGCTGAATCCCCCGTCAATGGTCGAGCAGCCTCGACAGCTTGAACGACTGGCGGGTACTGAGCGTCATTCCATATCTGCGTGAAAGTCGGGTCATTCCACTCGGATGCCAGCGCCAGTCGATGATCACCGTTCTTTTCATGCATATATGTCAGAATAGCGGCCATATTCGGTCGAGAGAATGGGATTTCATTCCAGCATTGTACCATCATATCCCACATCCAGTCTCGTAAGGCTGCACAGTCTTCAGGACGGGAAGGACGTTGTCTGCCTAGCACGACGGCCAAGACAATTGCTGCTTCAGCCAATTCGTGGAAGGGAATTTGCCCTGTAAAAATCTACTTCGCAGGTGAGAAGAATCCTGGGATGGTCATGGTAGCACCTACTTCATAGCAAACGCAAGCATAAGCATAGATATCACTTTGCTTGGAAGGCATGCAACGTGGGGTAGGTCTCAATAACTCGGGTGCAAGCCATCGTGTTGTCCCCTTCGAACGACTCGTCTCTGAAAGTAACAATTGGGTGGCAGATACACGCGATAGGCCGAAGTCTCCGATACATGCTCTGAGATCCGGAGTGATCAATATGTTGACCTGAGAAATCAAGCAAGGTCAGTTCAAGTAGAGTCCAGAGAGTGATTGCGCATGCTTACTCCTTTAAGGTCGCCATGGACTATATCCTTCGCATGTAGATATGAAAGACCGTGAGCAACATCGTATGCCTGGATACCATAATATTGAAGTCTGTGCGAGGCGAAAAGATTATGAACATACCAGAGAATCGTGATCAACGAGATCGCACGAAGTGTTCCTCAGGAACTGGACGAGATTTCCCTTCTCCATCCAAGGGGACACCAAACATAACTGTCTCTGTTCTGTGTCCAAGTAGTAGATCCCCATAAAGGGCAAGAGGTTTGGATGGTTCAGCTGACGCCAGATGATTGCTTCTTGCATATAATCCTTCAGATAAATCAGAGTATGCTAGCTGACTGAACTCGGAATAACGCACCTTGGAAATCAGCTGCACATCGGACGTCTCAAATGCCCTTATCACTTTCAAACACACAATCTGCTGTCCAACTTTGCCTTTCCATACATCGCCGAACGAACCTCCTCCGACTGGATAGTCACCGAGCTTCTTTACGTCTCGGATTGTGAGGCATTGTGGAAGTAGACCAGATCTTCTGGAGAGGCGAATCATCAACTTGAATATCCAGGATCGTAAAATCGTTGTATTGTTCGGATATTCAGCGAGCTAACTACAACGTCAGAGATACGCCTAGTGTTGATTCGCAGGCGATCTACTCACCAACTGGAAAAGGTCCAGCCATTCCTGAGCATTGTCCCCATTAGCTTCGAGCAACTCTCCTCGTTGTTGTTCATTGTCGACAATTATTTGAACATGCTGCAGGACCTGCTCGAATTCGGCCGCACTTGTAGGCTTCCGTGGTGGATGCATCAGCGCACGTTGGGAAAAAAATAAGTTTTATTCGGCCCCATGGTGGTGTATCGTGAGAGCGTGAAGGGCTCTATTTGTGGTCATTGGTTTGGGGGGGGAAATTGATAGTCTTGGATACAGCATGCAAGTACGAGAGCCAGTCGATGTGGAAGTGGGGGATGAACGACGCGTTCGAGGGCCAAGCCCTGTCCCAGCGGGCTGATCATGCATCATGAGCTCGGGTCCCACCCATCGTTTCTTCCCACACTCCGCGTGCTTTAACCTCGACCAGTTTCGCAGAATAGATTTATGTACGCATACCCATCCATCTCTATGACGATCTGCAGAGCCAGTTGGATAGAACTGTATCGGAACGAATACAACAAAAAAAAAAACTAAGATTTCCTTTCCAAAATCCACAGTTGAGCGCTTTTCACCACAGTCAAAACATTCCCAAGCCGATTAACGACGTCTCGCAAGTCATCATTACCCCAAAGTACCTGCCGGTCAACGATCCATCGTTCAAATCCTTCGACTACCTCAATCTCCTTCCATTTACCCTTGTCCATCCATCCGAATTCAGTAGGGGGAACTTCCGATATGATATGTGTGAAGTACTTCGATGAGCCCAAGGATTGAACTGTCAATCCCTCTGTTTTGTTATATGTCGTCCAAGTGGAAGGTTGGGTCAAGCCTTCGGCGAAAGGCGGGGCGTGTATTTGCAGGAAAATCGAAGCGCCTGATTGTGCGGCAAGATTCGAGATGTGAACGTGAGGAGCTACTTGCAAAAACAAACATGAACAAAACGAACTGAATGAGCAAAACGAGCGGGCGTACGAGTGCTTTGGTGGTTCTGATCGATATAGTTATTGTAATGGTTTAAAGCAACACCACCCGGGTAGTTGTTAATGGAAGCGAAAGTGACCACGACAGTCAAAGCGAAATTTGCCATGATCATAGCCCATAAAGCCAAGAAATAGAGTCTACCTATGAACCAGGACTTCCTTCGCGACACCCTGAGATTGGTAAATCAACAGAATGGCAAAGGTGGGTGAAATGGTAACTCACATCCACCTGGCCGTTCTCGAAGCAGCGACGTTGAAGATAGGGACGACATAGACGATAAATCGCCACTCTTTGTGGCCCAGGGCGCTAATCAAGACTATGAACGAGATATAAGGTAGGAGTATCGACCGAATGCGGTGATCAAAGATGAACGCTAGCCCGGATAGAGGAAGGGCAGTGAGCAGTAGTTTGGGGAGATAAGCAGTGAAGTATGTGTAAGGTGGCGACGTCTAGGTAGAGGGATAAGGTTCTTGATCGACTCATAAGGTATGCACACTTACGCCCCATTCCGAGCTCTTGCCTTGTATGACATTGAAGTATAGTCCGGACAATTCAGGCCACAAAAGATTGGGTGCTTGCCAGAAGTAGGTATCCACGGAAGTTGTAAGAGCTTTTAAATAACATCAGACACACGAGTCAGTTACGGAAGGGGTCTCACCTATAGACACTACCCCTGTTATGATTCCACATTTGACAAGACCGTTGAGACTACAGTTTCGCTGGTACAAGGCTTGAAGGGAAATGGGAGCGAGAAGAAGGGCCAACTCCGCCCGATACACTACACCTGCGAAGGTCAATAGTGATACGGCGGCATAGACACTTCGGGAAGTCGGATTAAGTGCGTTCGGTGCTCGGTCAAGCAACAGGTACGTTGCCAGGTTTACTTTGAAAGGAGGTACGTCTTAGCTTAGGAGAATATTGATGAAACATTCAAAAGAACGTACCTGGTAGCAACGCAAACATATTCGGAAGCGTTCGCCCCATCCAAAATGGTATATGAAACTGAGATATTGTTATCAATGTGAACAGAAGCCCAGTAAGTCTACCAAAACGCCTCGAAACCGCACGTCGGATAAAGCAGAGACCCAGGGCATTGGATGAAGCAAGCACAAGCCTCACTAGAGCTGCATCAGGGTAATGTCAAAGACGGAAACGCGATGGCACGCACCGATAATCTGCATATCGAATTTGGACGACATCAAACCGAAAAAGCTCGCAACTCGTATGACGGGGTCAGACGTCCCTGCAAGTATCAGACTTCCAATGAAAGTGCGGGGAACTGCTCCTGGAAAAGTGAAATGGTCGTACTGTCACTCCTTGTCAGTTTCTCTTTGTTCAGTTATATTGACGGCGTACTTTCTGAAGATTTGCTGAACGAACGCCATACATGAGGACATCGTGGGTTGCGTGAAGGTTAAAACTCTCTTCCACCTTCGTGTATGGCGCGAGAGCGACGTGAATCCATCCTGCAGCGAATATGAGCGCGTCCAAGGCAAGGCTCATTCGTGGTGGTAAGCGGCAACGACACCGCAGTGTGACAGACTGTAACAACTGGTCCTCAGAGTCATGGTCCATGGTCTCGGGGACCCATGGACGTCCCAACGCTGGCTTTGACTGTGCTTTTTCTCAATTTCTTCTCCCTCAATGTTTAATCGCCTTCTCAATTTGAAGCCGGCACAGTGCACACTCACAACATAAACAAATTGAGGGTGCAAATGATAAAAATTCGGCTCACCAACGCTCACCTTGACGGGGTCATTGAGACCCCAGGCAACCGTTTAGTTGTGGACGCAGTGATGAGGTTTTTTTCGATGAAGGTAGGTGTTCAAGCTGGGATTACTTTATCGTGAAATTATGCTTGAACGTCACTACTCTACCAAACGAGTTCCCGTGCTAGCGCTTCTACCACGCAACAGTCTCCATATCAAGTTGTACCGTTTCCAAATATCACCTTGCGATACCTTATCATCCCCCAAACTCATCCGAAGGTGGCTGGAAATTCTGACTTTGGATGAGACCTGAAGAGAAGGACCAAAGGCGTTTGACCTTTACAACTCAAATTGACATCAGCTCCCTTCTCCAAAAGCTCATGGACAGCTTCCAGATTCGCCATCATCGTAGCGAACGTCAAGGGTGGACCGATGGCGTCGCGATACGATTTCACCGAAAGGGTGAGCCGAACCATCTTTTCTACAGATTGCTTCTCGAGGTCAGTCTTCGGCATGTGGTGGCAAATATAATGCAAGGCCGTCCATCCAGTTTCCTTGCATACAACAGAAGTTCCTTTCCACGAACCCGAGATCTACTCGTTCCAGCCAGATAATTCCCTCCTTCATCGTCAACGTTGAGCAGGTATTTCAATGACTCGATGTTCCTTCCCGTCGGATTATAAACAACATGCCCTAGTACAGTCATTGGCACACCTTGCTTAACAGTCCAGCCAACCTCTATCCCCGCCCCACATCGGAGGAAAAGATCCGCCAGCCCAAATTGCCGTCTCATCACTGCGATTGAAAACAGGGAACGAACACCGTTGTTCACCGGCAGACCCTGATCGATGAGATACGCTGCGATAGCTGTGCCTGGACGAGATATTGACCGCATTCCCATCGTAAGTAGTTGGAGGAGGTTAACGTTCCGTTGAACGAAGGTAACCTCGTCGCCCCCGGACCCACGACCTCGATGTTTATATTGGCTTTACGAGGAAATATCGGTTCATCGTTCTTCCGAGCAGCTTCGGCGAGCTGAGGCTCTGCATGTCCACGTACTGAATGTCCCAGTTCTAACAGCGAGCGAATGAGATCCTCCCTTCCCAACGCGACAAGTCGAGTGATGAGATCGACGGCAGGGGTGGTGGTGGTGGTTCCTGGATAGGCTTTTGTTGTCGGTCATGAAGAATACGTCTAAGACGGCTCTACAAGGTCATTGGGTCATGCATGGTTGCCTTCAGATTAAGAACTCGGAGCATCTCTATCTAGGTGCGCATGCCGCTCCCTCTCAGGGACGCTCAAGTTGGCGCTCGTTGGTCCGTCTTTGGAAAGAACTTGAACTTTAACTGTCAACTAAATCTGATTTTAACGCCCTTTCAATTCAGAATCTTTGATTGTGGGTTGTGTGGGGACTTTGGGTGAATGTGGGGTGGAACGCCGCAGTAACAGTAATGTCGATCGTTTACGAATTTTACAATCCGGCGAAGAAGACTATCACACAAGACTGGAACACGCACGGGGTGCTCAAATTGTATCATAAGTACCTCTGTTCGAGGGTCGGATATGGCTCGTAACTCGGGTGTGAATTATACATACTACATCGACTATCACATTTTGCAGACCTGTACATAATCCGTTCCTTACAGCTTTCAACATGCAATCTGCTCGTACGGTAAGTACTGCTCGTGAATCGCTCGAGCATTGAAATTAAAATTGACATCTAAAGACTTATCTGAACGACGCAGATTCACTACCCGGATATCTCGGAGGAGGCATATCCTCCTCACTCTCCTTCCACACACTCGTGAGCTCTCGTGGACTTCCACGGTCAATTCTCGATGAGAGCATCGCTCCGGCGGCGACCGGGCTTTGCGGAGAAGGCGAATTCGGAATCCGTTCCTTTCTATGCCAAGCCGGCGGCCAAAGCACGTTGGGTGATGGTAATTCTGGAGGGTTCACCCAATGTCCGTACGGAATAGCCCTCGTAGGGTTGTTTCGAATTTTCCTTGAAAGCCTGCGTCGGTACAAGCACAAGGCCAGTACAGCAAGTATAACGAGGCCGGTCAATCCTCCGACTACTCCACCCGCGATGGGACCTACTGGTGGAGAGGATCGTGAGTTTGAGGTTGGCCCTCCCGTCCCTGGAGTTGTGGATGCGGAGGAGTTGGAGAACGCAATGACGGGTACCAACACACTGAGTGCAGTGGTTTGTGAGTCTGCTTCAAACGTTCGCGGCGCAGGCCCTGCCCAATCTAATCCGTAGATATCGGTCCCGTTAATGGTGGCCAGATCAAGGAGTGCATTGTACTGCGAACAGTGAAGATAGGACAACGACGGACCATGAAATGCAACGGAGGAAGTACCTGTACAGCCATATATTTCTCGATATTAGATCGTATAACTGAATCATTATTGCGTGAATAGAGTGTCGACAAGCCGCGGGGTAGGTTAACGTTGGCGCGATGGCTTGTACCTGACGCTGACAAAAGGCAGATTCAGCGAACGAATAATACGTGTACTTCTAACTGATTAACACCTAGGTCACGTAGGACCCCCGTACTAGTATGCCAACCAGCATGGGTTATTGCATTGAAAAAAGAGTCATTCACCCTAAAATCCATCTTCACGTTAGTGTTTTCAACTGCGACTGCATCGTGTGAGCGTCTTACATTCGCTGGGTGGGTTTGAATTCAGCATCCGCGATGTTTGCAAATATCGGGAGGCCTTCAATCCATACGCCTGAATCGACTGAGGTGGTAGAGAAATGAGATACTGTGCAGTTTGTCAGGTCGGTTGAATTAAGATTTATGGCGTGATGCGGAATCATGGATATTGGATCTAGCAGATGGTCACGAATAAATGTAAATGACTGAGTGGCGTGTTCCAGATAGGTTTGATTCGAAGTTGCTTCTGCAAGAAGGCTTGAAAGTCTGGAAGAGCACTGAATGTAAGATCAGAGGATTGCTGGGGAGGAAACATACACAAAGAAAGACCTGTAAAGTGAATGATCAGGCGGACTTGTGTACAAAAAGCTACTTGATGTTACTCACCCCGTCGTCAGTTCTGATACATATCCCGGATTGCTCGAGTCATTCTGAATGATCAGTACTTAACTAAATTGTGTGTGCTGTCGAGCATGTTACTGACTTCGAATACCCCACCAACTACTGAGTCTAAGAAGATAGATCAGTTGTTCAGATCAATGAGCAACAAGAGAACAACTCACTGTTTTTGCATTGTGTCTGCAGAGTAAAATTCTTCCCGGGAAAGCTCCTCGAAGCAATGTTGTCGTCGGTGATGGCGAATGGTACGGCCCAGTTCCACCAGTTTTCCGCAAAGGTCAGGAACTCCTCATCGATGTAAGCGGCATGAGCACGTGTGGCGGCAATTCCATATGTTCTAACAATGATAGAATCAGCGACGTTCAGCAAGGTGATAGGGGTTGAAGAGCATTCACGTACATGCCCTGCTGGATGGTCTAGAGGGTTCAAGTTGATCAGTGCGCTATCAATGATACGGTGATTGATGGGGAAGAGACTGACAAGTCTATAATTTGGAATTTAGCTTACGAAGAGGGTCATAAGTAGAATATAGTGACTTGCCCAGCCGATATCCTATCGTCTTCTCTAGACCGGAAAAACGGCATTAGTTGACTTCGATAGGTTTGTTGTTTTGTGAACAGGTCAAACTCGGCCATTTGAAGATACAATAAAGCCGTCTGATATTCGTATCGTGTCGATGGGACTGTCGAACAAGAGTATGGGCTTGTGAAGTTGTGGTAAGTCAAGTGTGCCTACAGATGGCCCCGGTGAAGTCAATATTCGAAAAAGCTTTTTCAATTGCCCGGCGCGCTACATCAATGCGGGTTGTAACGGGAATGGTGTTATTTGGTTTCTAAATCTCAATGAGTTAGGATACGGTGTTTTGGGAACAAGTTTCTGCAACTTACCCGCCATGTCGCTGGGTCGAGAGACGAGGACATGGTTCTTGAAAGTTTGGTGAGAAGCAAGCCGTTAAGTGAGTTCAGGATTTAAATGTTTCATGAGAATGTATTTGAGTTGCTGATGCCATCGAGGGGAGAGAAATCCATCAGACATGTCCGACTATTGATCTCAACATTGGACTCAACGCAGTGCTACAGGCGCTTGCAAAAAAGACACTCGAGCCCCCTCGTATTCCGTTCCAAACTCGCATGCTAGTAGACGGTATGTTGGGCTTTGGATCATCATAATAGTCAAAGGGTGGTAGACTTGGAGGTGCCAGTGGTTGAGAGACCACGCAAATGGAAATTGTCTAGTGAGAATTGGCTGGATTGCTGCCAATTTGCTAACGTTTGACAGCTTCTATGATATGACAGAGCGTGGAGGGGTGGCGAAGAGAGCTAAATGAGGGGAGTTAAACAGTGTCTTCCCGTATTGAACGATGTTACCATAAATCATGATTCTGTGGTGAAGAAAAACAAAAAGGGACGCATCAACTGAGTTAAAAGCGTGGTAATATGCCATCCGGCCCGTGTGGGCCCGTTTGAATACAGGATCCGACGCTATCTTCCTTTGCTTTCTTCTGTCGAACAGCAAACATAGGAAATTTGTCGTGAAATCGCATGATCACGACCTTGTATCAATTAAACATAATACTCTGATTATAGGTTATTAACCTGACTACAGTCATATTCAAGCTCAAGTCCAAGAATTAGAATGTCGCCTACCTGGATGAGGCATATCATCACGACCGTCCGGCGATCATACTATTCCAACGGTCGGAATGCTTAAACCAGGTTGGTAAAGCGAGTTCTGATGAGTGCTAGCGCTAAACGTCCAACATTTGACTTAAGTCGGCGGTGTCACTTCGTAAATAGTGAGTCCGGAAGCATCTAGTAGTCTAGAGTTGCTGTAAAGGCCAAAAGTGAGTCTGACAGTGCTGTCAAAATCGCATGAGGATTGAATTCAGGATGTCCGATTACCACCGTGACGCCCAAATCATGTCGCGCTCTAGGGGAAATTAATACATGAGCGATTTATTCGTCATCGGACCGCTGGTCAGTTACAAGCAAGAATCCAGATATGGTACTACGGAAGTTCTGCAGACAGGGAGGAAGAGAGGACTCAGATCTCAGAGCTGAATTTGCAGAATCAAAGCGGTCCAAGCCTCCGCCGCCCGGTCCGGCTCCCCTCATTTGACCTTGGAAAATCAAATACTTACTACGACACCAACAGAACAGTAGCATGCGCGGCACGGTCATTGAGCCATCGAAACCGAACTCAGGACCTGAAACTACATGAACATCGCGGAACTACTCCGAAGGTGGCGTATCATCCGTGTTGTCATCTCTATGATTTTGCGTCCTTTCTGTTGTTCGCACTGTGATCTCTAGGCTGTGGTTCAGAATCCCGACCAAAGTAACAGCTGCCTCGCTTCCTGAGTAGCAATGAAGAAAACTTGCCGTCTGAACGCTTTGTCTGCTGGAGTAAAGCTCTTTGACGCAATATCACAATATTGATGTCGGTGATGAAGAATGGAATGGCTCAATTCCACCTGCGGCAAACCCCAGGATTTTCCCATCTTTTGTATGCAGGGGAGCGCATGACCGCCGTTCCATATGTTCTGATAATGATTTGACCGTCAGCGATCAGTCAGATTATAGAAACAGTTTTGAGCTCACAGTCTACGTACATGCCTTGCTGGATGGGCTATGGAGCTGGATGGCATTTGTTATCGATGTTAGTAGCGGCGAGGAGACTGACAAGACTATCCGATATTAAACAGTGACGAAGGGGCGAACACGGAACAAAACACTTGCCTGAATGATGGAATTTCCTTCTCTCGGAGCTGAAGGAACGATAAGAGGTTGTCTTGACAGGATGGTTGTTGATCAAGAGTGAACAAATCGAACTCTGGCATCCGTGGACATAATAGCGATGTTTGATAGAAGATCCGTCCGCCGGTTCCGAAGCCAAGGAATTCGAGTTTCAGGAAAGCTTTAGGTCACGGTGATCTATCCCACTTAAAAAGAGTCCCAGTTGAATCAAATTTCCAGTCGTTTTTCAATCGCCTGACTTGCAACATTTATACGGCTGGTAGCAAGCTTGGTTTCTGAATCACCATTTAGATGGAATATAGGCGAGATGTCAGAGAAATTCTACAACTCATTCACCAATTATCTGTGTCAGGAGATAAAGACATGGGATTGAAGGAGTCAATGGATTGAGAAACCTACGGGCCTTGGTTGATGATTTTATTCAATGACTTTTCGCAGTGACGATTAACTATTGATCATCATGCCTTCGACAGTCGTAATAGCTCGTCAACCGACTCCCAGCATCCCACTGACCGCGACATCAAACTGATGGTGAGTTCATGTAACGCTTTGGAAATTGTTGATCAAGAGGGTACGAAAGACATTGAAAGCCGTTTGTTGTCGTGAGTCGGAGAAACTGAGAACATCGAATGATTTCCCATTCAACGATTCAGATTCGAGACCAAAGCTCTAGGGAGAAGTCGAGAGCAAGGACCAGGCCATATGCGAGTTGGTGGTACGTGATAAAGTCAATGGACCATGGACCTGGGACCGTCCTCATGATCAGATGATCTACAGTCAGACTCGGCTCTGTCGGACTCGGAACTGGTACGCTTCCGTCATCAGCAACTTTTCTTCCACTCCTCCGGGAGGATCATCACCAAATGATTCCTCTCTCTTTATTGTGTCTTTCTCTTCTCTCTTCGACTGTTGTACACGCCAGGAATTATTCTTCAACGAGGAGACCGAATCAATTCTCTCTATCATCTTACCAGCTCGGCTCAGTGAGTGCCATATCCGCCTTGCCAGCTGTAGAGCAGATGTTGATTTTTCTGCGCAGGATTTATCGTTAGGTCGTGACGGTAGCTGTCTTAAGGGTTTCAAAGCGTGTTCATGAACTCAACCTCGTATTTCCTCAGAGAAATGTCCGCCATGTTTCAACTGCATGCTACCAGCTTTCACTTGCGGACAATACGCAGAATGTAATCCATATGATGGGCAGTGTAAATGTCCTTCCGGATGGAGTGGGATCGACTGTTTGACCCCTCGTACGTGTCTTAGCGGGCAACGCGAACCATTAGCTGACTCACTTTGTTTCACTTCTTAGAGTGCGACTCGCTTGCGGACGGGGAGCATCGAATGCCTCGAGAACCCGGAACAAGTTGTCAATGTAAGGACGGATGGGGTGGTATTAACTGTAATGGTGCGTAATCGCGAAACGAATAACCTGCATCGCGTTTGGGATTGAAGCATTTATCTCTCAGTATGTAAGACGGACAAATCTTGTGATGGTTTCCCTTTACAGGGAGGCGTTCCGGAAGACGGCGATATACCTGAAGGCAATATGACTTGCTACAAAGGAGGCGAAACGGTTTTCAATAACCATCAAATGTGTGATGTCACTAGTCAGTGCCAATACCTCACCGTTCGGAATGTTTTCACCTCATACTACCCTCACCCTCAACAGACAGGAAGATCATAGACCAAGTCGGCTCAGATCGAGCTGTTCAGGTCACCTTCGCATGTAACAAAGGAGACGCGACGTGTACTTTTCAGTTTTGGGTGGCAGAAGTCGAGTCATTTTACTGCGCGTTGGACGGTTGTTCATCACGGGTCAAACACGGCTATGACACAAACACAACCATGTACGAATGTGACAAGCTCAAGTGCAGCTGTGTACCTGGCAGATTCATTTGCGGGGAGGACGGGAGTGTCGGTGAGTGTTCTTTATTCAAGTTTGACCAACCTGACGCTAAAGTTTTCCTCAGACATCAGTGATTTCTTAACGGAAGAGATTAAAGGGCCTGCCAAGTTCAGTTGCAAGACTGGAGATGGGTGTCGTTTCGAGGAGGATGCTATGAACAGCCTAATCAACGATGTTTTCGGGGATCCTTACATCACACTTGACTGTTTTGGAGGAGAATGTCTCCATTATTCTCAGGTTCCCGGTTACGTGGTATGTAAGGCTTTCGTCCCGTTCCGCCCCCTTTGCTCATGCATCTTCATAGGCCCCTCCTAAACCCGACAATACCATCTGGGTTGCCGTCAGTTCAGCAGGCGCATGTTTCGTTGTTTTTGTGGCTTCTGCATGTGTGTTATCTTTTTCTGTTTCGAATTTCATACTCACAACTATCATGAAGTGATATGGTACTTGGGTCGCGCATCCGGAGGCGATTTCGGGCATATTCAACTTCCGGAGGCGGAAGCTTCGCGTCTTATGGCAGATCATGTTCCGGCATCGTTACACTTTTCCAACATTTCATACACTCTGGGAACCAAGAGAATCTTGTCTGGTGTCACTGGGACAGTGAAGCCGGGGCAAGTTATGGCTATCATGGGAGCCTCCGGTGCCGGAAAATCTACTCTACTTGACATCCTAGCACGGAAGAATAAACGAGGAAACGTGACGGGAACCACATTGGTCAACGGGAGGGAAGTGAAAGACGAAGAGTTCAGGGCTGTTACTGGCTTTGTCGACCAAGAAGATACGCTGATGCATACGTTGACAGTCTATGAGACGGTGCTTTACAGTGCATTGCTGAGGTTGCCCAGGGAGATGAGTTTCGAGGCGAAGAAGTACAGGACATTGGAGACTATGAATGAATTAGGGATCTTGGGTATCAAGGATATGAGAATTGGAGAAACTGGTGCGTTAGCTTCAGTATAGAATGCAACCTCAGTGCTCAAAATTGTCTGCAGGCAACCGTTCAATATCCGGTGGCGAGAAACGACGTGTCTCTATAGCTTGCGAGCTTGTCACCAGCCCATCTATCCTTTTCTTGGACGAGCCGACTAGTGGTCTGTACCAATATGTTACCTTTCTGACCTCTTTTTGATGTTACTTGCACGCAGGACTCGACTCCTACAATGCTTACAACGTCGTGGAATGTCTGGTTGCTCTCGCGCGTGATTACAGCCGTACTGTCATATTCACCATTCATCAGCCACGAAGCAATATCGTCGCCCTCTTCGATCAGTTAATTGTCCTTGCAATGGGAAAGACCGTTTACTCAGGGGAATTTTCGAAGTGTCAAGAATACTTTGCATCTATCGACCGTCCTTGCCCCCCTGGGTTCAACATTGCTGATTATCTAAGTAAGCACATACAGTTCTTTAATACGTTCGTTAAGATTTTAAACTCTTCATCACAGTTGATTTGACGGTGAATGCCACAATCTCTAGTCCAATCAGTCGGGAGAGTACCACCCTAGAACCACCCTCACCGCCAGATATAACCAACCTTGGTGATGAAGAACGTGCGGTAGGTGGTTCGCAAGCCGTCCCACTCGCGGTACGGTCGTATCCATCACAGGATGATTCTAATGGTGCATCAAGACCAAATTCGATTGCTTCCTCAACAGGAGCCTACATCAGGCGTAAGACTTCCCAAATTTTTGAATCTGTTACGAACAGTCAAGTTGGAGAAGCCCCTGTACCCCCAAAACTGGTACGGTTGGTGGAACTCTATGAGAAAAGCGATGTCGCCGCCGAAATCAAAGCCGATCTCGACAGAGTTACACAGGCTAATTCTCGAGAGGGTAATGGCGAGAGCCAGACACGAGATATTGTTGTCGAGACCAGTCTTTTGAGGGGAAGAAAGCGAGCGAGTTGGGGTACGCAGTTTAGGATACTAAGCGGAAGAGCATTCAAGAATCTCTATCGTGACCCTGCCTTGCTCATGGTGCATTATACTTCTGCAATTCTCCTTGCTTGTATGTAATTTTCGTCGCCTCTGTGGAGTACCGAGCTCATCCCTTTACAGTAATATCCGGATTCTTCTTCCGCAATGTTACGTGAGCATACTTCGCGGCACTGACTTGTTGGATAGTTACTGATGATGGGGATGCACAGAATTGATATTGCTGGATTCCAGAATCGATTAGGTAAGTGGGATGCACTTTGCTCCACTCTTCTCAAGTGGATTCCGGAATGTTTAGTATTTTTTTTACTTTTCAGGGTTGTTCTTCTTTACTTTGTCGCTTTTCGGGTTTTCTTGCCTATCAAGCCTGGGTCTCTTTGCGGGAGAAAGAATTCTATTTATTCGAGAACGGTATGTTATCACCTCGGATGTCCCACAGGTTTTTATTGATGTTCCCTGCAGATCAAATGGATACTATTCTTCTTTCACCTACTTTTCATCGAAGGTATATTTTGACCTGTCACTCGGTGTTATCCCTGATCGAGACCGTTCTTTAGATTTTGTTCGACATATTGCCGCTGCGGCTGGTCCCTCCATTGATCTTCGGTGGTATCGTATATGGGTTGGCTGGTCTCGTGCCGACTGTAGCTGCCTTCTGGAAATTCATTCTCGTCCTTGTTTTGTTTAATCTCACAACTGCGACTTTCATATTATGGCTCTCGATCGCGTTCGCGAATACTAGCGTAGCCAGCCTTGTTGGAACACTGGTTATGCTATACAAGTACGTCCGGCTGCTCTTTTTGACGTGTTCGTAACCAAGAAGCCCATCTATCTTTCAGCTTGTTATTCACAGGACTGCTCATCAACCGAGATACTGTTCCCAAAGCACTCCAGTTCTTGCACACGGTATCTTTCTTCCATGCCGCTTTCGAAGCCTTGGCTGTGAATGAGTTGAGGTATTTGTCCTTGAAAGAAGTCAAGGTATTGTCATATTTGTTTTTACCTCAAGCGGGATGGATGCTGACATGTCTTATCGCCTTAGTATGGGGTCGAACTAGATGTCCCGGCAGCTACTATTCTATCCACCTTCGGACTGCGTGTTCAAGTGAGATTAACATTTTTATTCGTAATTGGCCTCAATCCTTAACATCTCCATTTCGCAGTCTTTCTGGTGGCCAAATGTCTCATTGCTGGGTATCTTCTGTGCGGTTTTCACGGTCTGCAGTTTCTTCACTCTGCATTACTTCGTGAAGGAGAAGCGTTAATGGGTTCCTCGCCCAACTTCCGTCATACAAAGATCGATCCTAGTTTTACTACTTTGTATTCCCTATATTCAATACACGTCACTGATTCTTCTTCGTATCGCTGCGCGGAAAAACCCACGGTTGTTATTGTAAGAAAAAATTATTCCTGGAAATCGGTCCCTCGAGAGCTGCTTTCGGGGTCCCTCGTTTGTGAACTTTCGCACCGTGTGGAGATGCTTCTCAAACTTTTATTTTATTTTATCTTTAAGGGGATCGTTCTATCTGAGCTTTCTGATCCAGATCTAATTCTGTAAAAAAAAAACGTACTAAAATACTCCCATTTTTATCTCCAGACGGCAGGTTTTTTTTTTCTCCCTTTGGGTATGCCGATACCGAATCGTGTGTTATGCAATTGTGGGGTGGAGTGGGGTGGAGGGGAGGGGGATTTGAGCGCTAGCGTACCTCGATTGATAGCCGTACCCAGAGAAACGAGTGGTAGATGGGGTACTTCCATAAAACGCCCTTTCAAGGGCTGGGGACGGGGGTTTTTTACGCTAAAGCCTAAGGCCCAAGGGTCTACACTAACCAGTCCACTTCTCATGTCCCGTTTCGACCGGGTTCGAAGGGGAGTGCGACAAATCGGATGGGGAAGCCCTTGTGGCTCTACGCTAATAGAAACCGAAAGCCCTGACCTTTGACCTATCGAACCTCGGCGGGGGAAGGGTCGGCAGACCCACTGTCCCTCCACTCGGCGGTGCAAGGTGGTGCTCCAGGTAGTGTAGAACGGCCATCAGTAACCAGTTAGTACTGGTGCTCGGACGGTGGGAGCCCCCCCTGTGTAAGAACGACGATCGGTACACGGTTTCTATTGTGATGCGTTGAGACGAGTGAATAAATGCGACGATAGAAGGCGAACGAAACACTGGTACATGTACAACGAAACAAGAATCTAAGCAGTAAGCAGAAGGTCCAAGGGCCTGGGTAAAAAGAACAGAGAAGAGGGTGAAAGAACTCTAAAACGAGGTAATGAATATTAAAGAACAAAGGCAAAAGGAAGCGAAGAAGTCAAGGAGGTATCATGAATCGGTAGGGGTACTAGAGAGGCAGGAACCTCCGGATAAGACAGAAATACAGAGGTATCAAAATAGAGAGGGTTTGCTGATGTTGACATACGTGTAAGTACATGGTCACAGGGGAAGGAAATGGAAGACGAATGAGGGAGTAGGGGTTCAAAGATTTTAACCAGGTAGACTATGAGCCGACCTCAATCGGTGTCGAAGGAACGTTTATGCACCTTTCGTACAAGAAAATGTCTGTTGAAGGGAGAGAAACAGAGCGATATAGGGTTCCAGAAAAAATGGTCGAGTATCCTAGGATGTCCGTGATCTTGTAATTCTAATCCTACCTTCCATCCCTCCGCCTTCTTGTGGAGAACGTCAACCCTTCTTCGTCCGTGTCTGGATTTTTTTCTCTATGATCAGGAGCAGAGTCCTGGTATCCGTCTGCGTCCGTACGACCCTCAACAGTGCTCTCGATAGTGCCTTCGCAGGTACCTTGGTCATCTCTATCACCGTCGTCTTCACTCCCCGAGTCAGAATAATTATCCACTTCATCCCTCATAAATATGATCCCTCCGCTGGATGACTGCGTAGGAGCTGTGGTGCCTTTGTCCACGTCACCATAACCGTACCCTCCGTCCCCTGTATAATAACGCACACCTCCTTCTACATCTACCCCATCATCGTCTTCGTCAAAGTCAAGGTCATCGGACTGATAACTGCTCGTGAAACTCCTGGAATCATCAGCAGCCGCGACTTGGTCCCAACTACTGATTCTCCTGTTGGCCAAACCGCCGAAACTGCTGCTGCTATTGCTTCCTGCGCTGCTTGATACCCCACCGATGTGGGGAACTGCGTCAATAACATGACCGCCCGATATGACGGCGGTAGCAAAGGTGGGAGAAAGTACGGGCGGCGACGTACTACCCGATCTTGATCCACTGGCTCCTGAACGGGCAGTGAACAGAGCAGCTGAAGAGGAGGAACGACTTGAAGGTCCTCGGGCTTGCGGAACAGGAGGGGTGAGCACTGGTACTGACAGAGTGTGCCTTAGATCATCCATAGAAGAGACGATAGCAGGTTGATAAGAACCTGGAGCAGCAAACTCCATTTCGCTCTCGCTTGTCCCTGTACCTGTTCCAGTACCAGAGGAGGAACGTTGTTTCTGTTGCGAATCCTTTGATTTCTTCTTCCCCTTCATGCGCTCTTCGACAGGAGAGCTATGATGACTTGCCCTACTGCTGGGTCTCCAAAGGGTAATGGTGGATAAGAGACCAGTAAGACGTTTCCCACTGGGGCTGGCAGAACGCTGGTCTCCAGTAGCGACACTGCGCATGCTTCCGCTACGGGGTCTGGATGGTGACGGTGCTTGGGAAGAGCCAATATCCGAAACAGCAGGATGAGGTTTAGGCGTCGAATCAGACCTTTTGCAGGCATAATCCTGGCGCATTACTGGCTCCCTCCCTTTGCCCTTATTACTACCAGGAGTCGGTTTGGACTGTTCACGCACAGCCTCTTCAGCCATCTTCAACCTCCTCCTCCGTTCTCGTTCCCTCTCCTTCTTCTCTCTTCTCTCCTGCTGAGCATCAGCCTCGCGATCACTCTTCACTCTTCTCAAGCGGACATTTGGCTCGGAAGTGACACGCCCTCGATCACCATTTGCCGCATTCTTCTTCACCTTCGGCTTCTTGACCTTCTTGTTATTGGCGCCTAAAGCGTTTTGCGACCGGTGCATGCGAATGCCCAAAATATTTGTCACCGACTGTGGTTGGACGGAGGGTGGGGATGCGGACGTTGGCGTGATAGCGGGAGTTGTATTGCTCCTAGATAATAATGCTGCGAGTCGTTTGGCGATACCCATTCCGCCTTGAGATGCCGGTGACCTCTCGCCCCCGGTAACAACGACGTTGTTCGACAATGGCACGGCTACTCCCCGTTTGGTGGGGGTGGTTGCACTGGTCGCAGTACCACTGACGTTTGCACTCGTAGCCGGCGTGACAATGGCAGTTCGAGAACGAGCAGCTTTCGACCAACGGAAATGAATTTTAGACATGGCACCGGAGGTCTCCTCCTGTGAAACTTGAATAGGATTCGGAGACGTGACTTCCAGCCACGTAGAGGGGTTAGGTAGATCTAGTAAGAACCAGCGGTTGGCCTGATTGAAGATATTAAAAAGGTATGTATCAGCACGTATAGGCTGCAAAGAATCAAAGCAACAGACCTTCACTTCTTCAATCGTAATCCTCTCCTCCACGTCCTTCTTCAAGAAGTGGTCGAGAAGATGAATGACGACAGGCCCGAGCTCCCCTCGGTCAGTCTCGTCTTCGTTGGGATGTCTCCCGCCCGTTCTGACTTTATCGTACCCCATGGTAGCGGGTGCTCTCCAGTCATGGTTACAGACATAGTCATATCCTGTCCATTCGCTAAGAGAGTGTTGTCCAGGAGGGCGAAATGGCGTTTTTCCGAAAAGGAAACAGTACAAAGTGACTCCCAAAGCCCAGATGTCTATGGCTTTCGTCACCGATGGCCGTGGTCCTGTAGAGTTTTTGGAGTACTCCCATACGATCTCTGGGGCAAGAAAGGCTGGTGAACCGGCACGTTTCGCCAGGTCAGCATCGTTGAGAAGAATTGGGTCTTCTTCAGCAGAAGAAGAATCGCCGACACCTTCGGTCCTCGCTGACGACAAGCGTTGAGCGTAACTAAAGTGGGCCGTTCCAAAGTCGACAATTTTGACACGATCGTGGCGCGTGGTCCAAATTAGATTGGCGGGCTTTATGTCACGATGAATGATTCCCTGGTGGTGAAGATATTCTAAGCCCAGGAGAGCATCTCGCATAATGCGCCTCGTCTGTTCGACGGTGAGAATGGGCTCATGATTCCCATTGGTATAGTTGATCTCCCCGCCGCCGAGGTACTCGATGACCATGAAGATTTGGTCATTCTTCCTGTCGTCGATGACCTCGTGAAGCCTAACGACATGAGGGTGCCGACACTTCTTCATGATAGCAATTTCCTTTCGAATTTCCTGCTCTGCGGTGCGTATGCCGTCGACGACTGGTACATGGTCTGTGCGCGGGGGTAGATTCTGCTGCCTTAGTTGCTTGTACTGTCGTTCTCGTTTGGCCTTTGGGTTATCTCTCTTGACAATCTTCATAGCCTAGAGCAGAATTATCGTCAGAAGGTGAAGAAACGAGAACTGAAAGGCCACGCACGAATACTTTGTCCGGGTTGAGGTGGTCATGGCATTTCCATACGATTCCATGCTGACCTTTTCCGATCCTAGTGTCCATAACGAACTGGTTGACCATTTTCTTCCCGTCTGCGAGACGGGTGGTCTTCAGCCGTTCAGTGGTGACCACGTCTGGGTCCATCGCTGCACGCAGTGTACATTGACGACCAGATAGAAGATGATTCCAAAAAGTTTGAGCGTTACGTAAGATCATTAAGCAGCAGCGGCCATGGCCAGTTCTGATCAAATCACCCTTAATTCACTTTGTATTACAGCTCTTGTTACAACCCTTTTTTTTTTCTTAACCGGCCCTCTCTAACTGCCCCTGCCCTGCCCTTTCTGGGCTTTCATAGTTCCTCCCGGGCACAAGTGCACTTGTCTTCCTCCGACACGTCTTTCATGACCTTCTTACCGCTTAGTCTCCCTGATTGCTCTCTCAGTCTATGCAAGAGACTCACCGCTTCAGCATGTTTACCACACCCCTGGAAATTTAAATCAGATCTGCATCTCAAAATATGTATGTCACTGTACTTACAGCCCATGTTGTCTTCCCACACTTGCTACATTTGACTTGGTAGCACCTATTCACAGGTACCGAGAATGATTCTGATGCTTCGTACGTGTACGCCATAATTGAAGTCTGGAACATGACGAGTAAGAAAGTTGAACCACTCCAACGCCCTCGTTACCAAGTCGATCTTACCTTGGAAAATCTGGGGGTTTTAATGAAATGATAGCGCTGGTGGCGGTCAGTTTTTATCCCTAGCCCTTACCGCTTTTTCGGCACTGGTTTGATGTCATACCTCTAAACAAAGCGTAATCAATCTGATGTCATCCAGTACAGGGTGCCAGGAGGGCAATTGTGACCGGGTCACGGATGCCTTGCCAATCACCCGTAACCGGGAAATAGAGTTCGGATCAAGGGGGGTAAAGCTCGGAGTGGCTACAGAGCGCTTTCGTTCTTTATGACCAGAGAACACACGACTGTCTGATTAGAACAAAAACTTTCCTCACGATTCAAGATCACTTACTTGAAGGGGCTATCACTCAAGAGCTTCGCGGGAGGCCAGAAGTCTGGGACAACTGCAGCTTGATTGTCAAGTCTATGATTCTAGGCGACGACCGACGAACGTTCGATGACTCGAAATAGGTGCTTTCGACAATCAAGAGCAGTGAAACTGAAGGTCACAATACAATCAGGCTGTCATAATTGTGGCCCCTGGACAAAGCCGCAGTGGCGCACTTCAAGCTACTTCTAGCTACGTAGATTTCAGCAAGTCACAAAACAGAGGATCAGCCTTGACGGAATCGACGGACTGAATGATCTGACGGACGAGTCGGCACATTGGACATGGTACACGAACGACAGCTTGTCATGCTGGCGGCGCAAAGTTACACAAAACCGTACAGGCTTTCCCGAGTGTCTAAACAGTCTATCTATTATCTGGTTCCTGCTTGACACCTGGTGCTGTGATACCGTACCGAACCCTAGTATCCCACAACGGAGCTAGTCATCTCACCGCCATCAATTTTGTTCTTTGAGTTGCATATCGGACCAGTGGTCAGACCGAGTAGAGAACCGTCGCCACAATTTTCGTCCTCTTCCAACAAAATCGTGTATCATTACATACCTCTGAAATCTGGGGTCCTACTGTGGCTCACAAACATGCGAATGCACTACACAGGAGTTTTACGCGTTTTGCAGCGGAATAACCCGATATCCCCAACTTTGAAGGCGTTCGATGCTCAACATTCAACCTTCTCAATTCAACTTGACTAGCCATCCGACGACCCCGACCACTCCCCGTCGGGAGCGCCCTTGTTACACAGAATTGTTCACCTCCTCCGATCTCAGGACGGCACTAAACACAGAGAGCCCGCCTCAATCAGTCGATGGCTATCATGGCAAGTCAACAGAGAAACTCGGACAGCTTCCTCATCTCCTGGTCATCGTCGCGTCAACGTAGCGTCAGTTCGATCAACTTCGGACATATCACCGACCAAGTCGGGTTATTCATTCAAGGGTCAATGCATGGGCAACCTCGGGCACCTTTGTATACAGCAACATGTAAAAATAAATACCTCTCGGGAACGTGGCGAGGGTGCTTTATTCTTTATGACTCTTGTTCCCCATTTTTCTTCTCTCGTTTACTTATAAACTACGAGACTGCACAGCCCAGGTCCAGGGTTGTGGTACGACATTTGCACGTCTGTACGCTGCCCATGAGGGTAGGTTACACACCGTTCACGACCTAGGCTTTGGTGCCCCATGTCATGCTTCCTCACGGCCTCAAAGCTTTTGAAGGGGAGGAATGTGTCTGACTCGGGATTCCATACTCTTCCCTCTTCTGTCTGTCGAGGGACCAATCATTTCTGGTTCCCACTGTTCGGTTCGAAAGCAGGGAAAGCACCCAGTTCTGCAATCACCCCTAGACTCTTAACTCCCAAAAAAGCTGTAAATTGAGTTTACTTGTTACGGCTGACAGATGCAATCAGTTCGCGTTTTCAGAGAATACATATACAGCTTGATGACTTGGCGGGATCGTTCGACATGTCATGAATGAGGAGGATTGTCCCCCAACCGATGAATGCGTACGCTACATTCAAACAATGATAATCATACTCAGAAGACACACAGCCGATTCATAATAGATTCTATTCGTGTTTCTGTTTTTTTCCCCCTTCTTTCAAATACACACAGGGTTTGATCAGCACCGCGGCCTGACGTGTTCTCTCACCTCCCGTTCTTGATCTTATTGCATTCCACTTTCAACACGAGTCAATAGTTCATAGAGTCCCTTTCTTAAACATGAGTAACTATCGTTAAATTTTGCCTGCTATCTACATGCACTCAACTTGCAGCCTCTGGATGAAAGAACATGAGCTGGTGCTGTCCAAATCCGGTATGCATCTGCCTACTACAGAGAAAAATGTCAGTAGGGAAGTAGAACTTATGGATCGGCTGTAATTGGCGTATGGGGGTATATGGCAGTATGTATCATCTCCACAAAATAAGCACAAGTAAAAATGCCCATTGTCGAGGAAGCACAAAAAGTCGTGTGAACGCATCACAAAAGTCGTCTTCCCGGGTTTACGAGTTGGAAATCGAGATAAACATCGAAAGCATCCGCGGGCTTCGTTTTTGATCAATTGGAAATTGCACAAACTTCAGCGTTCCAAAACGTGTTTTTTCGATGTAGCAAGCTGGGATAAGACACCGAGAAAGCATTAGAGCCTATTCGTTACCATGTAGTTTTCCGTAGCAAGTCCCGCACTCTCGAAATTTTGTTCCCCACTTTCTGGCTCGTCTGACGGTCTGGCTATCTTGAGGGGGGGAAATTACCAAAGCGGACTCCAAAAATCGACCCTGCAAAACACGGCAGCAAATCCGTGTTGGAGCATATTTGCAAAAAAAATGAGGATCTTCGGATGTTGGAGACATCCGATTCGGAAAATCCCCAGAAAAGGAAGAATTGAACTTAGTGGATGATTCTACTCCATCGCGGAGGAGTCGCTCAGAAAGGCGTTTTGCAAATATGAGGACTGTAATCAGAGTAACCTATTGGAGTTGTTTTTCCACCCTAGAACTCCGAGTGGAGGGGACGCTTCCCGACCAACGTGAATTTGTAGTCATGGATATCATACAACTTCGAGGTCATCTATCACGAGAATCAGAAGCCTTTCCTTCAAAAAGGTACTTGGGCGATTCACTCCTGCAGTCCTGAGAACTCGGGGTGTGCAATTATAGTAAATTGAGCGCCATGAAGTTGGAATCTCGGTACCATTACTGACCAGCCCATCATCGATTCTGCACGAAGTTCGCATCCAGTTGACAACATTCTATTCATTTACGCCGTAACGGGTAGAACGGTATATGTGGCGTACTTTTGTACGGCAGCGGCACGACATATCCAGGTGGCGGATCGTACTGTGCACCCGTTTTAATCGAGGGTGAACCGGTGACTGGTGAACTTAGGGGGCGGGAAAGAAACCTGAAAAGGGTGTGTATGCCGTCCACATATCAAAAAACGCATACATGAAGTCCTCACATCCCTCTCGCTTCCTTGATGGTCTTTGCCAACCTCTTTACCGCTTCTTCAACATCCTCTGGTGTCAATAAACTAAAAGATGCCCTAACATACGCACTCTTCCCCCCATTTGGATTAAATACATTCCCCGGTAGTGCAAGGATGCCGTTTTCAAACGCCTTTGTGCGGATGATGGCGTTCGAGTCTTCATCCGGGACGATGAGCTTGAACCTGGGGAGAATAAACAACGCGTTTTTAACAACAAAACATAGAGCTTACCAGAAGAACATTCCAGCCTGAGGAGCAACCCACTCACACAAGCCTTTGAGGTGCCTGTTCATCGCAGCTTCGAATACGTCTCGCTTTTGCCCGTAAAACGCAGAGATACCCCTCGTATGGGTGAGGAAACCGTCATAGCCCCACTGTTTGAGAAGTCCAATGGCGAGGACTTGCGTTAGGGAAGATGACTGTAAATTCGAGGTCGCCGTCTATATTATTTCCAAGTCAAGGTTTAGTATAAACGATCAATATATTCACATACATTGGCGTCGATCGCAGCAAGTAATCTGTCTGGACCCGTTGCGAATCCGACTCTTAGACCAGAGGAAAGTATTTTGCTCAAACTGTCGAAGCGTAGTACGCGCCCTACCTCTGGTTCTTCGAGCTCCAAGGTGAAGTACGATGGGACTCGTTCGGCAGTACCGTAGTAAAGATAGTAATAAGGATCGTCTAGTAGTGCAGAACTTGAGTGGGTGAGAGTACACAGATGACGATAATCTACCTACCTTCGAGAATAAGGAAGTTATGTTCCCGAGCGAGCTTAAGGACCTCTTTACGACGTGCCAGAGAAGCAGTCATTCCCGTCGGATTACATCCATACTAGCGTGAATAATCAGAACCTTGAGGCACAGCGACGCGAGATCTGGACTTGCTGGAACCGTGTAAAGAACCTTGGGCTTAGGTTTCTCTTGTGGCCAGGCCTCCAAAATTTGGCGCAAAGAATTTGATGAAATACCCTCAGCATCCGTCTCGACTTCATAGAGCTCGCACTTGAGGTTGACGAACATGGGTATCACTCCAGCGTACATCGGGGTTTCTACAAGCACCGGGTCACCGGGATTTACAATCGAGTTGACAGCCTGTGTCACTGTCAGCCGCCAAATAACGATTGATCCTGTTCTCTAACTCACTTTGAAGATCAAATCCTGGGATCCAGAACCAACACTGATTCTCCAACCTTCCCCATTTGCTTGCCTACCATGCATCTTCTCCTGCAAACCTTGGAGCCATTCCAGCAAGGCGGGGACTCCCGCGGTGTCCGAGTATTGTAGACCGAGGGCCAAGTCTTCCGGGGTAATATTGACGTGAACATCAGTGTCCCGTGGACCTCCAGATGGACCAAGTAGCGCTGGATCTGGAGATGGACATCGCGCGGTAAAAGACAAGGAAGTGAACGGAAAAGTTGATGCGTTAGGTTTTCCTGCCAGAAGAGTAAGGACTCCTGGTTTTTTCTCGAGGGGAAAGAGCGACCGAACTGGGGGAAATAGAGAATAAGTGGATTATTTCAGAAACATAAGGCGACCTTGTACAAACTAGCACTTGGCTTTCTTTTCAACGATTGCTCTGAGAGAAATTGCTCGTAGAAACTTGGTGGAAGAACAGTGATTCCCTGGGGATAGGTGAATAGGCCGTAAGCATTTCGTCTTGCTGCATACTCACAGTAGGCATCGCTAAGGGAAAGAAGAAAAGTTCTTCCTATTTGACTCGATCGCTCATGGAAGTCGCTCCATGATTTTCTCCGCCTTTCCGAAAGGTCCGTGCGCTACTCCGCTCTGTGGGCCGCCGGCACGGTTCCCGGGCCGTCACTTGGTCCGAGGTCAACCCGATTTTTTGACGCTAACTGCAGCTACGTACTTGCAGTTACTCGCGGTACAGAAACATGCCAACCTCTAGCTATGTCTCCCTCTCGATATACGTCTACTCGTGTCCCGCCAGAGCTTGGTTAGACCATATCACTTTCATGACACGAACAATCCTCGACTGACGCACGAGGTCCCAAATTCACAGGGAACATTCAGCACATGCTCCCAGCCGCCGTCTTACGAACTTTGGGCTAGATGAATTGAACGGTGTTCCGTGCAGCTGCCTCGATAGGGCCTTCACATGAGGTCCTTTTACAGAGCCGAAATTGTTCTCTATCATTTTCGATGACCAGAGGCAAGAGGGGTGTCAATGAGAGTCAAGATCAGGATCAGTGTGCCTGTTAAAACGGTGGAGTCCGATATATGCGCCCCCACGTCGAGGAACACATATCCAGGTACCACCGCCTTCGACTTGTCCTCCTTACATCGTCGAAACAGATGTTTAGGATTCCAGTTCTCCTTACTCTAGCCACCACCCTTACACAACTTTTGGTCATTGCAAAGCCGCTAGAAACGCGGGCTGATATCTCGCCTGACGTGTCAGTGGAATTCGTTCGGCTCCGCATCGAAGGCGCTGAAAAGACCATTTTCGAGGGTTTGGTACCCACCTTCGGCCATACAATAAAGACCGCTTCAGGAGGGAGACATCGTTGCGATGGCACGAACAACAACGCCAACCCCAGACCGGGACCTACCTGCACCACCGCACTAAGTGACGCAAGCAGACTACATGGCTTTAGTTTTGATGGGTGCGTTCTAACTAACTACTGCTTTTTCACCGCGCTCTAAAGTGATCGGAAAACAGCACATTCGATACCAAATTTGACGATTATTTGATTACATCTATCGGAGGGGATAGCCAAACTGCCACTCAGTTTTGGGTATGAACCAGTTTGCGTCTGCTTGTATTGGCATCGCTGAATGCTACGCAGGGACTCCTCGTCAACTATCAGTTCGCCCCAAAGGGAGGGTGTCAAACCGAAGTTTCCAGACGCGATGAAATTCTTTGGGCGTTCGCTGCCTTCAGAAAAGTGCATTTCCTCAAGCTGGAAGCTCCCCTGATTGCAAAACCTGGGACATCTGTTCTCTTGAAGGTAACCGACGGAGCGAACGACGACCCTCTCCGAGGTGCCGCCGTAAAAAGAGTCGATGGTTCTAATGGCGCGGTAGTGGGCACCAGCAATGCGAGCGGCACCGTCTCTGTCCATCTCCCAGATCCTGGGATCTATTCCTTCAAAGCTAGTAAAGATGACTCAATTCGTTCGAATAGTGTCACAATCCTCGTTAGTGCTTGATCCCATTCGGTCTGGGCCCAAAATTGTACCATTATCAGTTTAGGAGTTGTGTACATATTCAATAAAGTCTCAGAAGGGCAGTATCGCAAAACATATTTCCACACTGTGTCCCGTCCTAGACCGTTAACTATAGGAGAGCAGTACTTTTGGAGACACGAGGGAATAAGTATTCAGATTCCATGTTGCCGTGCGTGACAACTTGAAGTAGAGTATTCGAAGTCCGGTCCCTCACTCCCTTCAGAAACTTCATTAAGTCAGGACCCCCTGTACCTTTCAAAGACCCGTTTTCACCTTCATCGTCTCTCCAGGATCTTGCAACCGATATTCGTGCTCTCCGTGCTGGTCCAATGATATACAGGGAGGCGATGATCATACACCCGTCCCCAAAACCTATCAAGGCGTTCACCAAATCATTGTAAGCTTTAAGTCCTCCCCATCTCCCTTCGTCCTCTCCATCACAAAACGCCTGAGACTACAGTCAAACAGATGGTCCAAAAAGAGTCGATGTTTCCTCGGAATACACTTCTGCGTCCTCTCTCCATGAAGGACGACGACATCAGCGAACTCTGTGCAGCGCTCGCCCCAGAATAGTTCCTTCGTGACCTTAGATTCCATTAAATCGAGATAGTCCTCAATCCCCTCAAAGATCCTCCTCCGCTGTTCATGCGAGGAATCTTCGCCTCGGAAGGAAGGACGAACGTCGTTGTAGTACCGCTCTGGATCGCATCCCGGTCTGATTCCCAACAAAATCTTTTGGCAGATCGGCGATGGACAAGAGTGAATCGCTGGAGAAGTTTGGTAAATCTAGCAACAGCGAAGTGTCATTAATGAGTAGCTTGTCCATCGTTGAACGTATGATATCGAGAGCCTCGACTTCACGAAGCTCAATTCTGGCGGAGAGTGAGATAAAAGGCTTCTTCGTCACCCGAGCCTGTATGAGAGCGAATGTTTTCGGCCAGGATGGATGCGCAAAGGTTTAACGAGGCTTGTACGGTATTTGTGAGTTTAACGGCGGCGGAGGCAGCGGTACAAGAATACTCGGAAGGGAGACTCTCGCTTCGAAGGGCGACGTGGGTGGCCCAACTGTACAGCACAGTATCCGAATCGGGATACGCACTACGGTGCATGCATACCCAAGTACCGTGAAACCTGGAGCACAGAATCGATTGGACTGTCGGTATGATAATGGGATCATCGGAAGTAAGGGTCTGGATGTAACGCGAAAGTGCTGGGTTATCGTCTCGCAAGAGGTGGGAGATTGGGATCTGCGGCATCTGTAAACAAGATTGAAACCGCTGTGAAGGGGGAAAATACGACGGAGAAAACCTTACTTCACATAGTTGGGATCGCTATTGCTCTGACTGTACCGCTTCCTCTTCGAGGAGGCCGACTTTGTCACCAGGTGTGAGCCTTCGCATAACGGCCTCATCCGGGAGAATTTCCCAAAATTTCCAGTCACTAGGAAGCCTTTGGAGAGGAATCTCTGGTGGCATGAACTCCATCGTAGGATGCACGCCGAAAGCTGTTTGGAAAGGGGTGGCCTTCGACAGGTCTTCATAAACTGATATTTTGAGCCGAAACTAGATGTTAAAGTGTTTGAGGTGGGGGCGAACTTCATTTCCCGATGCTACATCAATCTGCCTCTTATCCTCTCCACCAGATCGACTGAGATACCAGCTTAACGACGCAAATTATACCTTTGCAGTTCCAGTGGAGGTAAGTATTGTTAGAATGTCGAAAGGACCGTCATTTTTGCGCTCGGAACCAAGAAAATAAAACCAGAAAAGTAGTCTTGAGAGAAGATCCGAGGTCTATTGGCCCGAAGAGTGTCTCAAATCTATCCGCCCTCGAAGCCTATCACAACCTAGTGACAATGGGAACTGCTCTACAAGGCCACAAGTATGTGTGCGAGTTTGAACCGAATCGCTTGGTGTCTGATGACTGCAGGTGTATAGTGGACGGAAAAGAAAGGTAAGAATGAGAACCATGTAACCTGAGCGCTTTGATTGCCCCCGTCCGCGGGAACTGGAATCAATGATGACCCAGGGCTCAATAGGGAAAGGACGAGGGAATGTGTTCCCCCCACTGGTTCTAGTAATGTTTAGAAGACGTTGAGAAAAGTACATAGATCTGCAGCGCCGCATTACCAGCATCAGGTCATGGAAAGGAAGTGGCACCAACAGATACCGCCCGCGACCGCTGTCGAGTTGGGACTTGAGAGCCACGCTCTGTAAGGGATTGGAAGTCCTGGTAAGTATACAACCGTATAAATTTGTCATGAAATCGTCAATGTAGTGTTTAGAGAACGTAGAAGCGAGGGGGAAGTTGAAGGCGCACTGAATGACCATCTCTTTCTCTCGTAGATTCCGTCGCTCACTTGCTCCCGCTTCTTTTAGTCGATCAACAAGGTTCCATGGACGACCCAGTGCCCGGCATGGCGCTTGGCTCCCAAGTAACACAGTTGAGTGGGAGCAATTACCTGTTCATATGCTGTTCAGAGACACCGCTTAGCGCGTATGATTGCTCACTCCGCTCGCAATCATCCGCCCAGGAGAGGTCTGTCGCGCGTGCCAAACATGAACAAACTGTCCGTTTCAATATGAATTGACCGCAACCACAAATCATGTAATTTCTAATAAACATCACCGTTTCCTTTGGATATTACTTCACATATCTAGTCACTGGGTTTAGAAGGGTCTATTTCTTCACTTATATGAGATAGATTGTACTGAAGAAGTGGTCTGGGTGAGTCTGCACCAAAGTTCAACGTCAAGTCACGTGGTACAGTCAACGCTATGCAGTCAGTCTGGGTTCAGCTGGTAGCCTTTTTTGCTCTTGCGTTCATCAGCACTTCGGAAAATATTTGTCTTCGCCGTCCTTTCTCTTCATTTTCTTTCTCTCTTCTTCTCCTCAATACCCAATAGCCATTCTTGAACTCGGGTCAATCCGGGCAGTTGACCTGGCCCCCACGCCGCTGTGTGCAGGGCGCATTCTGCCTATTCCCTTGTGAACTGAAAGATTGGACTATCTACAGACTTGATAGACTACTGAGCGTCCAGTATTCTTGGAAGATGCACCAGAATGAGCCCAGTAATTGCCAAAAATGCCAATAACATTGAGCATGGGAGGCCCATGGAGGCTCACTTCGCTCCATATCCCACTTGTTCTGGGCCGAAAATAACAAGTAGCCACTGTTCAAGTTACATACCTAAAACTCGTGCTGATAAAATTCATCGATACCATGATTGAGAAATGAAAGAAATGAAAAGAACTAGCTCAGCTATTTATATCAAGAGTGATAATGCTCTTGAAAGTTGAAGGTGTAGCTCATTTTGATGGTAGGTTTTTCATGGACATTACTCGGTGTAATTCAGCTCTTGCAATATAGAAACCAGAGAAATAGTGGTTAAGTGCTACAGCTGCAAGACAAGCTAGTTGATGGAAAAAATTACAAAGCACGTAGAGGTAGTAAGGGAGAGAGAGGGTAATTGGTGAAATCACCCTCGTCGTCATACCCTCAGCTGGAGCACCGCCTGTGTTCAGGCAGGTGGAACAAAAGAAACCGTCGCCTGTGATCAGGCAATGAGAGCGTGGAGAAAGAGTATAGTAGGGCGAACCTCATATTGAACTTATGAAAACTTCATCTTAACCCGATTAATGGAGGGCGAACGTTATTATACAAATGTTAACACGACTAATTCCGCAATTTTAAGCAGGTCAGTTCCTGAAGTAGACCAGTACAGTTAATCTAAGTCACATACGTTGTAGGATGAAAGTGACTTCCCGAAACCTGGTCTGCTTCTATGCACCCTTTAGACTCTCTTTAACCAGCTCTTGGAACTCCTCCCTCAATATGGCCTCCCTTCTTTCTCTCTCCTCTTTCTGCAGCTTCAAAATTCCCCGTTTCTCTTCCGCACTGATGACCTGGTTTTCCTTCCTCATCCGGACCGCATTCATCCTACGATGACGACTACCGCTCATGACATATCCCACGGATTCGTAGTCGGCAATTTGGTCAGAAGTTAATCCGATTTCACCACGACGAGGAATGCGAGCGTCTGTGTTGCCATCTTGAAGGAAAGCAGCCATAGCACTCCCCTCTCCGCGAAGGAGGGCTCCACCATAGGAACGTTCGTCCACTTTTTTTGCGTTTGCTCTCGGAGCTGGTCTCGGCCCAACTTCATCATCAGAGTCGTCCGCATACAGATGGGAAGAGGACGGAACAGAAGGAGGTGGCATGAGTGCGGCGTTGGTGGGATCTGGGGCAGGTTTGACCACCCATTCAGCCTCGTCGTCATCCATAGGTGTGTGACTTCGGGTGCGACTACCGGATTTAGGAGGAGGGGAAGGAGTACGACTGATACTTCTTTTGCGACTCCTGGAACGGCGGCTACGTCTTCGTTCCCGTTCATCATCCTCGTCATCGTAGATTTTATGCCTACTTCCCGACCGCCGACGCTTTTTACTGTCTCGCTTAGACTCCCTCTCTTTTTCTTTCCTGCGTTTCCTTTCCTTCTTTTCTCTCCTCCGTCTCTCTTCTTCCGAGGAATCAGTATCACTATCTGAGTCATAACGTCGCCGCTTGGACGACTTTTTGGAATCCTTGCCCTTGCGTTTCGGTGATCTAGAAAGAAGATGGATAAACCAACAATACGAGTTTGCGCTGGAGACGTAGAACGTACAATTCGCGCATTGGTTCTTTTGGAGAGGGTGGCCAAATATCAACTGTTCTGGATTCACGTTGAAGACGACGGCTATGGAAATGAAGGGGGAAAATTGAGTTACAAAGCACAATATAGCGCGTATAGGAACCAGAACACACCTCTCCAACCAGTCAGACCCGCCGCCACCTCTCGGTAGATAGTCGTTGTCTCTACTTCGTCGATTCGGATACATGCTCTCCTGCCTTGCGGGAGTGCCTTCCGAAGGACCTCTGTAATCTTCATACTCTGGTGTTCCTCTTCTATTTTCCCCTCTGTATCCGTTACGACTATTATCGTCGCGATCACTGCGGCGGCTACGATAGTCGTCTCGTTCTGTATGTCCACCTCCACCACTCTCTCTGCCCTCATCACGCCTCCAGTTTCGCTTTTCTGACCCTACGTCCCTGTCTCTTTGGTCCCGACTCCGACTCCGGCTTTGGCTTCTATACGAGCTTCGTCGTGGAGGAGACTGTGGACGTCCACGAGTTCTGTCTTGCGACGATTGTGGCACTAGTCCCAATCGTGATGGATGGACGGTCGCCATGTTTGTGTCGTGTACGTCGACGTTCAAGTCGTTCAGAGTGTGACTAGCTGTGACACCTTGTGACAATCGTTGTGTGATTCCCGTGACTGAGTCCTCTCTGACCATGATCGTGATACTTAACCCTTTCCCCGTCGACATCCCAACCCCAATCAGCCCCGTCACTTTGCTCCAGCCAGAATGCATGCATTACGAACCACTCACGAATCGCTCAATGATCCATTTTTGTCGATTAGTGATATGATGTGTTTGAACCCGCTCAAATGGTTGCATCGGGCCTTCGTTCTCTCTGGTTTTAGTCGATTGTCATCAATATTTCGTCTGCTTATAGGAGAATGCCTTGGCTTCTAGCTTAGCATCTCAGGTCATTCCGGAAGGTGCAGAACAGATAAGCTGGTAGGACGTTGGCTGTGGCGGACATCTATCTTGGGGGCTCAAGTCGGGCCACCTGTCCAAAGAGAACAGTAGGGGATACAGAGCTGGTTTTCATTCGGATTCAAAAGTGACGAATAACTGAATCGTTCGTTCCCGTATACAGGTGCAAGTTTCTACGGACCCTCAAACACGTTATGCTACGCACGAAACCCGTCTATCTAATATACATGAATTCATTTCCCACTGCCTTCTATATACCAATAATGAAACGATTCACCACATCTTCGTGCTAATGCAATACACCGGTCGTGTGGATAGCAGCCCCCTTGGTGCCGTCTCTAACGTCCTTCAAGAACCTAACCAAATTTGTTCCTCCCGTTCCCTTCAACTCCCTGCCATCTTCCTCTTCTCTGTTCGCGCTCTCGCCCATACGAGGCGTCCCTGTTGCGTGTAGCGCAGCGCGTCTAGCAGGTCCGATGATATACAGCGACACGATGATGATATGTTGATCCCTCAACTCCTTCAACGCCGTAATCGCCCGATTGTACGCATCCAACAGTGCTGCACCTTTGCCGTCGCTACTAGTGTTTTTGATAACAAACTGCCGTAGAGGTCTTGTAGTGGAACGCAAATGGTTGAGGAAGTTCCGGTGATGCCTGGGCATATATAACTGCATTCGAGCAAGAAAAGATTGTTTCTCTGTCATGGACGGTGAAGGCTCGGATAGGGAGGCGGAAGTCGATGCTTTAGAAGATTCGGACCCGGTGATGTCATCTGAATGCGAATACTCTAAAACACCCAGGAAGGTATCCATCGCGTGAACTAACGAGCTCTGTCCTGCACTAGGTCCAGATAGTTCTGTCGGCACCTCTAACCCCTCCGCTTCCTGTCTGTCTAGTCCTTCAAATTCCCATGGTCGTCCATTGGAATCAGCACCCTTCAGCCAAGGTCTGATTTCATTGTAGAATGTTTCTGGGTCACAACCATCCCGAACCGCCGTGAGAAGGTTGCTAAGTTCCTCGATGACCGAGGCGAGGCGAGTTAGATACGCCGTGATCCGCTTCACAGCAATCTCGTCTCCCACAAACAATTCGTCCATAGTCGAACGCATGAGAGACAGCGCCTCAACCCCTCGTAACTCTATACGTGCGGAAGTCAAGAAAAACTCCTCTTCATCCTTCGAGCTGGTGAAAAGGGTTCGGGATTGAAGGTCGTTCAAATGAGGTACGGTGGTTGTATTTGACCTTGTCGTCCAATTGTATAGCACGTTATCAGAGTACGTGAGGACCGGAGGGAGCTGTAAATAATTCGAGACCTGCAATAGGGGAATAGTGACTGGTGGAGGAATTTTAATGGCATCGTCTGGAGGAAGAGAGTGGACGTAGAAATGCAGAATCCAAGCTAACACAATGTGCGCCCTTCGCAACATAAGTTCTGATGATTTCAGGTTTGTTGTCGGAAGGATCGGTAACTAAGAGACGAATCAGGCGTTAGAATGTGGGCTTCGCCGAAACTCAACTCACCTCCCGCACCCTCGCCCTCCAGAGTGAAGATTTCTCCCTCTCTCCCCGGCTCTGATCGACTCTCTCTCCTAGTTGTAGGCGATCCTGAATTGCAGCGTCCAGAACCGTCTCCCAAGCCTCCCACTGCACCGGAAGTCTTCCGACAGGCTCTTGGGGAGGCATAAACCCAGACCGGTTGTCCACGTCGAAATCATGGGCTGCTAAGGTAGTGGTGTCGACAGTACCAAATGTAGCATTGGTGATGGACTCCGGGCGTGGTTGAGTAAGAAAATGGTCGGGGGGTAGGGTATTAGCTGGAAAGAAACGATGGAGGTGCTCCATTTGGTGGTGGTAGTAGTTAAGGCCGTTCTCTCAAATTTCATTATAAGAAAATTTTGCGATATCATACGCGATAATTACAAAGATCAGACTGATTTCCGGATCGGCATCCGAAGTTTTGTCAAGTTCCGCGACATGTGAGAGACAGATTCGGAAGGTCGAGCCGAGGTCCCGGTCCGACTGACCGGTCAGGCTATATAAAACTCATGGATTTCGCTGTAGATAGACTGTTTTTTTATTCTGCAATATTACTCTTTGTTTCCTTTCTTGCCTCCAGAATGGTTGTCCTTAACCTCTTCATCGCCTCCTCCACATCCCCTTCATCTAGCAAGCTGAAAGACGCCCGGACGTAGCCCGTTTTCTTAGGCTCGTCTCCTGGAAGGAAAACAGTACCCGGAAGGGCAAGAACTCCATTCTTGAAGGCCTTCGTCCTCACCAGAGCCTCCGAGTCTCCTTCATCTGATTGAGAGGAGAGATCATCGATGATCTTGAACCTAGGTCGGAGAAGAAAAGGTCAATCGTGCGTAGTGCAAGAAAAAAAGCACGCACCAGAAAAACAGCCCGGCTTTGGGCTTCTCCCATTTTGCCAGCGGGATATCTTCTCCACTAGCGCCGACACCGAGATACTTTTGCATATAAGTCTCAAATACATCACTTTTCCTCTTGTAAAAAGCGGCCACCTGGTCAGCGTGAAGAAGGAACCCGTCGTATCCCCATGAAGGTGACGAAAGTAGGGAATATGTCATGATCTGGGTTATGGTAGGAGTCTGGAGGTTTAACATTCCCGTCTGTTTTAATCAAAATATTCTCAGCGGCTGAGGAATACGTGATCGAGAATCAATCAGACACCTACACACTGAATCATGGCATCCAGGATAATTTCAGGCCCAGATGCCCATCCAATTCTGAGCCCAGCAGAGAGTACCTTGGAACAGCTGTCGAATCGAACGACGCGTCCTAATTCCTTTTCTGGCAAAGTAACTTCCAACGCGAAATAGGAGGGCGGCCGAGGCGTATCACCGTAAAAGAGGTAATAGTAGGGATCATCTGAAGTGGGAGTTGGGATTAAAATTCAAAGTAAAAGATGAGGGGTAACGCCGTACCCTCTAAAATCAAAAAATCGTGTTCTCGCGCCAGTTGAAGAACTTGTATACGTCTTTCGGTCGTTGCGGTGGCTCCTGTTGGGTTGCTACCAGTCGGAACAGTGTAAAATACCTTTGGCTTGGGTTTTCCTTCCGGCCATGATTCCAAAACAGACCGCAGGTGCATGACCGACACACCATCCTCGTCTGTTTTTATTTCTGACACAGTAATCGCAAATGAGGAGGGAGAGGGAAAGGCAGGGGATATATATCTACCCACCGACTTGTGGACAATGCATGCTGTGGAATATCGGAAAAACCCCCCTAAAAATTGATGATTAGTATCAGTACAAAAGACGCTGTCAGAATTCAAATAAGTAATGAACGTACGGATACACCGGAGATTCAACCAACACATAATCACCTGGGTTCAATATCGATTTGATCGCCTTTCGAAAAGGCGTAAGTCGCGTACTAAGCACCCAAACTCAAAAGGTATCAGCGCTAGACCAACCTTGTACAGCACATCCTGACTCCCGGCTCCGATTGTCACTTTCCACCCTTCGTCTGCAACCCCTTGGTCGTACAACCCACATTTTCTTCCGTGAACCCTCTCCTGTAGTCCACATACCCATCCCATGAGCTTCCTCACACCACCTTCTTCAGAGTACTGCAATCCTTCTTCTAAATCTTCCTTGCTCAACTTTAATTCAATCAAATCCGTAGCGTCATCGGTGTCGATTTTGCTGTCTCGGATGTTCTTGATTTCAGACCGAGGGTCCCGAATGGACAGAGAAAGCCCTGCGATTGGGAACGTCGTCGGGTTTGGCTTGCCGGCAAGGAGGGAGATCAGGCCAGGAGTTCTCTCTAACGGTAAGAGGGATCTGACTGTTGTCACACTTTCGGATTAGTGATACTGCGGTAGTGCTGAAGAGATGCAGAGGCGTGAACACACTGGCGTTCGGCTTCCGTTCCAAAGCCTCTTCGGAAAGAAAGCGTGCGCGGTAGTGAGATTTTGAAATCTGATTGAACATCTTGCGTCGGTTTAGAAAGAGACTGGTATTTGACACGACCTGAGACGACGCGGTGCTATTTAAATTGGATTCAAGTTGGTGCTAGGACAGGCCAGGACCCAGGTTGTGCATGAGTCATTTGCCCGGACGACGAAAGCCCGAGCCCGAAGTCCTATGGACGGTGTTTAAATTCCTAGCTAGGAACCTCGAACTAAGGAGGGGATGAGTAATTATAAAAAAATAGCTTGGGGCACGTTAGTAACTTTGACGCCAATTCACCGCTTCAAGGATGCGTCCCACGCAGTCGGGACTGCACCGTGGAACCCGAACAAACTGCACCACGTCACGACCCGGGTGACCTCGACGCTCCAAAGAGATTCCGAATGAAAAAAATGGCCAGGGTTGCGATTGCGGAGGCTCCTCATGATCACCTACTCAAAAGATAGCACTTCAAGCCTCTGTCTTCGACAAAACTTCCTCCCTCAAGAAGTCCAACAACAATTGTCGCGCTTCCCCATGACATCTGAAACCCAAATGTCCGTAGTCGGTAATGACTGCAATACCTTTTTGTCACCGTCCAACTTTTTACACGCATTTCCAGAACGCAAAGGCTTTAGATGATAGAGGTTGCGTCAGTGTCTTACACGGCATTTGGAGATGGTCCTCACAAACTTGAATCCAATTTGACCCCCGAGTGAGATAGATGACCGTTCGTGCCTCCAATGCCCTTGCAAACTACAATGGCATCTTCCGTAACTGGTCTTCTTACTATCGCTGTCCCAGACGCCTGCGCCGCCTTCCAAGAAGCCCGTTAACAGAAGAACCTCGCGCGATGGATCCTCCCGCAACATATAACGCGGTGCAATCGAGTGTTCTGAATGTCGTCTCGACACCTTGACTTAACGCCAAGGACAAGCCGATCCTTGGGAAGACCGCAGACAAAAAAAAGTCCCAACAACTTGAACACCCATCGATGAAAAAACTGACATCCGTGGACCACGCCAATGTTTGAATGCATGATGTATCAGACGTGACTCTAAAAGTGCTCTTCCGGGTGTCTGTAGCACCCCCAAAATTCCTGAGATAGCTCCCAAAACCCTTTTATTTGAAGTGTTTGTTGGATCTCTCCAGGGAGACACAATTAGCACCGACCTTTCCTCCGATAACAAAAAGCTCACCCCATGTTTGACCGTCAGTTTTAATCTGAGTAAGTAACACGTTCAGCTCCCTATCGTACTTGGTTAATTTCCACGTAATGAGTGCGCTTTTGAATGGCGTAACTGGTATACCTGGTCGACTTGAGATCGGCTGGAAGGGTTTTAACGACAAGGGCACAACAGGCAGGCGACGTAGAACGAACCGTAAAACCAAGCATTTACGTTCAATGGATACTACTATATCTGGAAGACATTTTGACTTCAATTTACCGCCAGATCCTCTAAATACAGTCATATCATCGTAAACGGAATGCTTAATTTTTTACGTTTCCTTTTGCACTCAAAATTACGCTCGCAAAAAAGAATCAGCCTGCCTGTCGTGTGGTGAGCCCAGCAACCTGTTCATAACCATAACGAGTTTTGGTGCTCATAAGAACCGAAATACACGCCCCCTACGCCTATACACAACAACGTGATTGGCCTGAGGCCTGATCAAGGACAGTAGTTGACATCGCGGTATATAATCGGAGAAGATAACATGGTACCTCTGAACTTCTAATGAGAGCAACCCTGACAGAACTAGTCAGAACCGACATTTCAAAGTTCACGCTCAGAGCTTAGACTTCGTTAGAGCATCCTCCAGTAAATTGACAGCAATCGCCGCCGAGCCCCATGAAGACTGAAATCCTGCTGCACCATGTCCGTAGTTCGTGATCACAGGCACCTTTCTGTCCTTCCCTTGAAACCACACAACCTCGAGTCTGATCCCCTCTTTTCTCGCGGGGCGATGTCCACACCCTGCTTCGATGATAATGGGTCGCACGTCATCGATAGTGGGCGTACGTTTTGCACGTATCTCTGGAGGCGCTAGTTCGGGACACAACGTAAATCCACGTTTCAAAATTTCTTCGGTTGTTTCGGGCCTTGCGATTGGATACCTGAGAACCGAGGCGAGTAGGTAAAACGATTAAAAAGCCGAGCAAATCAATTCACCAGTCATTCTCGACCCTGGTACCCCCTACAATCACCTGATGCGCGGAGTGAGTGTGTTTGATCAAGAAGAGAAACCTGCGGTGTTGACGTACATCTCCAGAAGGCCTCGGAATGATATATGTCCAGGTGTCATGAGAGCTAAGGGTCCTACCGAACTTGACCCACGGGGCTCGTATCACCACAGTTTGACCACGAATCGGGTACACAGTCTTATCCTCAATTCCACCTAAGGTGAGTGAGCCTAAACCAGTACAGACCACTACAGCGTCGACAGGAGAGGGTCGTTTCGGGTCGCTGAAAATACGTGCGCCTCCTTCGACGACCTGGTTGATATGTTGCACGGAACCTCGAATGACGGAGCCTCCGGCTGCAAGGAAACGAGAAAGAAGATAGTTGGTGTACGCTGGAGTATCGATAGTGACCGTTGTAAGCTCTACACCATAGGCAGCTCCCGGAATGAGTCTATTCTTTTCAATGATCTTGAACTGATCAAGGTGGATGAGAGATGGTTGAGGGCCCGGATGTCACAACATGTTACTCACGTCTGGATACCAAGATAGTGAATGTTCACCTTCGATAACGTTGGTGTAGAATTCTGATTGATGGAGCCTCAAGAAGCAATGTTCTGCTGCCCCACCAGGGGCGGAGAGCTCCCAGAAAGCCTTGAACGTATCTTGGTCGATCTCTGCCCGTGTGGTTGTAAGAGCGTGTGCATGTCGAAGGATGAAGAAACTGACTGGTTTGACGAGGCTCCCATCTTGCATGACTGACATGATGTGCTCCCTGTTGATCCAACCTATTGAGACCCTCGATATCGCGAAAATATCTGAGAAACCTACAGCCCAGTGACTGGTATACTTGATGGATTTCGGGTCAGTCGGGAGCGCTTCAGCCACGATGGATACACCATAACCACCGCGCTCTTGAATGCTCAGTGCAGTAGTTAAGCCGACTACACCTAACAGTTCATGGACACTGTCAACCACCGATCAAGCCAGTTACGAGATGGCCTACTCACCTGCGCCTAACACGATAACATGTTTTACCTGACTGCTAGTCATTGTCAGAGAGATGATAGTGGTTAAGATTAAAGAGAATGTCAGCCCATAATCCGGAGTAGATCGTCATGAGGGAAAAAAAAAAAGGCATGGTGAGGGGGAGTTGAACAGGAGGCCGCGAAACCGAGGCCCTCGGTCCAATAAGATGCTGTCGGAATAAAGCGGTAGCCGCAGCGGACACCCGCCCCGCTCAGAGTCAACTCATTTTCGATTTCTGCTCGCAACAACGCCAGGCTCTTCTCTGCCAATCCGGTCAACTGCTTCTCCATCCTCATCTCTTCCATCTCTGGATGATAATGGAATTCTAAGGTCCCGATCCTCGAGTACCACCATTGGATGCCGTTCCAGCAGCCTCACCTTCCCTAATCTGACCTCGTGGGATGAGGTTACTCTGTTGCTTGTTGTGTTTAGCGGTCATTGATGATTGATGTTTCTCCATGTAATGGCTACCATTCATCACATTTTCTTCGAGGGTGCTCCAGCTGGATCGAAGAGAACGGGCGAACAGATTCCATCGTTCAAGTTCTCAAAAGACTTTGAAGGATCTAATCTAGGCTTCGGAATGCTAGCTCTTCCCATCGAGTCACCCAGAAACCGCAATTACGTAGTAGCCTAACACCATTATTCACTATTAGAGCTAGGCTACAGCTAAAAGTGAGATTTATAAACCCCTCGACTCAAAACAAAAGCCTCGTCCGAGATACTCCCCAACCCTGGTCATTCCCTTCCAGCACCTGTCTCTCGCTTGAAGTTTTATTGCAAGGTGGGCGCCTGTTCTGTTACCCGCACTCCCGGTCGACACTCCTCACTACCACGCCACGGGGAACTGAACCGCTTTAAGCTTCAGGTTAGAATTACGGCAAATCGCATTTAGGTTTTACTTATTACCCTCCCAATCTTCAACCTTCTCTTTCTCCTTCAACCATCATCCATGGCTCCGTTTTCTTTCATTGCTTCAGCAATTCTTTCTCTCGCCGGCGCTTTCACTTTACAAACCACTGAACGACTCTTCAACGACAAGTTTGCCTTGCGACCTGACCAGAACGGACACTGTCACCTCCGGTTAGTCTGTTTTTTTTTCTCTATTTTCGTTCACTTTTGCCCCCCGCACGGCATTCTAACCAGTGGAACCAAGATCAAGTACAGAAAAACCCATTCCCTATCCGTCGCGAGAACCAGTCCCTACAGCTTTCGTTATTGGTATCGTTGTAGCTGTTCTAAGTGGTGAGCCTCTGCGTAACTGTCTTAATTCGACTTGTCAACATTGACGTTAAACGGCCTCGTGGCCAAGTTTTTGTCCTGATAATTGCCGTATTCGTGTGGCGACACAGAGTTCGAATTAGGATTGAGGGTCCCCAAGCATTTTCTTCTGCCAGTTGGCTCGCCAGCCCTGAGAAGACGCCTCCACTCGCCAACCGATCATCATCTACAGCCTCTTTCGCCATGTACACCGTTATGGATATAGAATCCGGCGAGGCAGTGCAGGGCGAGAAAAATGGGATTCGAACCTAAGGAAGTGCTCGCCGTGGGTCTCTGAGATGTAAGGCTATTCCAACGTCATCCCGAGATTCACTGAAATTAACGTTTCTCTCCTCCTCCATCTAACTGCTTGACTCATAGCTTGAAGTGGCGAATCATTTACAATTAATAGGTGGACAGCCTCCTGTCGTCCTCGTTACCCCAATTTCATCATCATTCTTCTCCATATCACGAATCTTACGACCTTCCATCGATATATCCTCATTTCGAAGGGAAATCACGACGTCGCCGATCAATACACGACGGGGAATTCGGTCTTGAACAAATTGTTTCTGGAAAAATTGTCTCTAACTCGTTATCATTCATCTGTTGGCTATCCAGGTCACTTTGGGAAGGAAAAGCAGGTTCTATCATTCATCATTCATCATTCATATCTATCCCGAGTCACTCGAGTCTATGACCTGTTCGACGAGCTGTGTATTTCCATTTTTCTCAACGTAATGAACTTTCCAAAGCAAGCTCTGACTAGATGGCTGTTGGGCCTTATTAAATGATCATGAAGGTCGTACCGCATGAATCTGATAGTTGGATATGATAAGCATCAGGGATAGAAGCCAATGCCATCACAATCGAAGAGCCTACAAGCTGTTCGGGCGTAGTACGAGGGAAAGGAAGAGGAATAGGCTCTTTTGGGTAAACCTCGTCATCACCTTGTTCTCGAGGCTCACGAATCCGAGCACAAAGCGATTCAAAATTGTTGCTGGGTCAACAACCTTGGGCTCTACTGAAATCGTAAATGAAACCGCACAAAGGTTACCAACCAGGGAAGCGCCGTCTGCTCCTATTGAGGCCGAAGACCAGTGCCCATCCATCTGATCGAGAGCTAGAAGTTATTAACCTGTCCTCGTCGTCCATGGTAATCGTTTCTTGACCCCACGGTACTTTCGCGTACTTAGCTAAGATTCGATGCTCCAAAGTGTGGGTCTGGGGCAGGAAAGAGGGACGAAGGGGAGTGATTTAATGCATCAAAAGTTGGATATGTGATTCTTCTCATATCCAAAACGCTTCTGTTCTCTCAGAAGAGTCCAGGTCTTCGAGGCTCGAAGCGAGTCTTCGTCGTAATTGTGTTCTTTCATTTTTTGGTGTTTCGACGTAGACGGGCTGGCCCCAAAAAGAAAGAACGCTTTGACCTTGTCAGCGATCAGCGCGAGACGCACTGGGAGAGCTCGAGCTCTCAAACGGCCTACCTTCGTTACTCCTAACACAGCAGACGTCGGCTGGGTTTGGCAGCAGATGCTAGTAGATACACGGTCGCTACCTGGTGGGAAAAAAATCAGCCGCTAAAGTACACGAATTAATCGCATCCGATGCGGGATGTCAGGACCAGGTTGCGACGGTGTTTCTTGCTTCTGCAGATATCGTCCTACGGGAGTGACGACTGCAGCCGTGGCTTGGGGTGTGAGTGATGAATCTACAAAGCGCCATGCTCAGTTTTTTTGTATTTCTTTGCGAATCATATGCACGTAGTCAAGCGTCAGTGAAGCTGGATGAACCACCTCGTAAAAAGGCTCAGCACTCAGCCTGTAGTGGCTGAATAACTTACGCTCAGGGATAAGTATGTGAACACACGCACGTTGCTTCGTTTCTTGCTTTTCCCTCGGTTTCCCGCGGGAGGAACTGTGTATGAGAAACAGGGTTGGTGAAGGACAAGAACAAGATAATATATTCTAGTGGCGTCGTTTTGCCCCATTCTCTGCCCTGCAAGAATAGCAGATACATAAAATTCCTAGGCAACAAAATCACATTTAATGTCTTTGTCAAAATGAATCAAGAACTTTGTTCTCTGCAAACTCACTTGAGATGCCAGTAAATTTTAATTGTGGTCCTCAAATCCTTGAGAACTGGACTTGGGTTGGAATCAGTAGTGTTAGGTCGGCCTTGCTGGTGTGAATGGAGACTTTTTATACAAAACCATAGAATTACAAACTATTTCTAGGTTGAAGTAAATGACTATAGGTTGAAACCCTTCCGTTAGGTAGTGCTTGGGAACAGATAAGTTCATTTCTAATTACCCGTACGGCCGAAATACCCGAATCCCAATCGCGTCTGTCGCATGGCTTGAACACTAAAGAGAGATCGGGCAATTATTGGCTCGGCATCAGCAAATGCCGAAATTGTATTATAATAACTGACGCCGGCTGAGACTGGACTTCATTTTTTTCATATCCTAGCCCGCCCGTTTTCAAAGTTCCATATTCAACCTGTCAAGCTGTATCTATTCTTTCTTGCCAGGGTCCGTTGAAACGTCATATTCAGTGTCGTCTTTCCGTTACTTAGGACAGCGCAAACGAATCTTGTCTGTCTGTTTTGGGTCTAGTGGTCTGTCACAGGGTTGACAACATAGGACAAGCGCAAAAGAGACTCTCGATTTAACGGCTACATAAGTAGAAAATGTTACACAGAGTCCAGCTGATAAGAACAAAATCATCCGTACTCCGTTCGTCCATTTCCCAACCTTCCTCATTCCATGAACCCGCCCTGATACCTTTCTGGTTCCTCCAAGTCTTGAAACCTCTTGTCAACGGAACAACTGGATATGGCGACCCGATCTATTTCAATGTGAGTCGTTGAGAACCTACAGCTCTCGAGCTTACACACACAATTCCAAAGCGTTCTATCTCTACTAATTAGTTCTTGGATCAATGTCTTCCTATACTCGATGGAAATCACCCTTGGTGTTTATTTCTTTTCGCACCACAAACACAATCGAATTCAAAAGTTCAGTCTGGGAGGCTCAATACTCCTAGATACTATTTGCGCCGTAGTAGTGTGCTACAGCGTCTGGATTCGCACTGGTCAGTTTCAGTTCGTTACGCCTGAAAATTTCTCATCCATACATAGGCACCTCCGAGCTCGAGATTGGGTTAACTTGGTCTAAGAGCGTCGTAACCATGCTCACGCACCTGGTTTCAGTACTCGAACAACTCTACCTCGTTCACCGATATTGGATCATGTGTGTGAACTTTCCTAATCTCGATTCTGAATGGTCACCCGAACAGGATTTCTCTTCAGTGCTCGGAATAAAATCGTCGTATCACTCGTCCTCCTCGGAGCTCTTGTTCATGTTGGTTATCCGTAATTCCACCGTTCGTTTCACAAGGTCCTCTCTTACTTTTCTTTTCCGCCAGCCGGCCTTTGCTTTCGTTTCCAGCATTTACGTCTTGATCATTCCTCAGTCCACGCTTCAATCCGTATATAACTTTAACTTTGGGACTACTTCCGTCACGTGGGACCTCTTACTCCTTCCGTTGCTTCCATCTTCTGAATCAAACCGTCAGAATCGCAGCCGTTGTATGTGCTGCCACGGATATCCTTATTGCCATAAGTATGTTCCGGGCCATTCGTAAGCTAGATACCATCCAAGATTCGACGCAGAGGTACACTAACCAAATCTTTTCTCGGTACCTTGAAGGCTGATTCTTCTCGCTTCCAGTTTATTGTATCGTTTGTCAATCCTCGCAATAAGTAGCGGGGCTCTTACCGCGACTGCGACTATCATTAAGATCATCTTACTCTTCGTGTTCATACAAGGTATGTCACCAGAGGAGTCATACGAAGCTTTCTCACTGATGATGTTACTTTGCATCGACGTACGGTCGTGATAGGATTCGCTTTCGTGTTTAATCTTATTGGCCGAATATACACTCTCACTATAGTGATCAACTGTATCGCACTCAAGCGGCATAAACATATCACCGCCGCGTTCGCTTCGGGGAGTGAAACTCAAACCTCTATAAGGACTTCGAGAAGTCCAGGTTCCGTCGTATCGACACCCTTGCGTTAGTTTTTGCCTCTCTTCTTTCAATCTATCTTGGAAGCTAATTTCACGAGATTTGAACAGCCCTCCATACCTTAACAATTCCCGAAGATGTTGAAACGAACTCATGCCAGTTCAAGGAATCGGTCCGGGCAAGGACGGTAGAAATGGGAACCTCGGACCATGTAGACTAAGATAGTAGCGCTTTAAGCCCAGCAAAGAATGTGTATAGTAGATTGGTGTTGAATTTTGGTCATAACCGAGGTGAGCTGAGTGCTCAGCGGCGTAAGATGGGCACTGGGGAAGTGGCACGAGGGGGATGGGCCTCTTATTCCCACGGGTTCAAGTTGGTATAGGGTTGGTAGTACGTCGTACTCCTCCCACCATCACCACCAGCATTGCAAGCATGAGTCTATCTTCCTCACATTCTGTGGGCGCAGAGTTGAGGGCGAGAGCGCGCATAAACTCAGATGACACAGATTTACCCAGAGACCACGTAACCCCCAATTTTCCTGCCAAACTTCGTCGCCGCTCTTCACAGCACCAACTTTTCGTGCTCAAGTTATTAGGCTCCTTGTTTGCGATAGTATCTCTCATTTTCTTGTTTCATATTGACACGCCCACCACCTTCGGAAGAAGACTATATCGGCTCTCAAACTCATCAAACCCGATTAGCAGGAATCCCATTGAGCTGGCACTAACGACGACAGTACCGAATATCCCAAAGAGTTTTCCTACAGTTGAACGGTCGATTTTGGAGAGACTTGAAGGTCCCCGAACGTCATCAAAGGAAAAATTTGCTGTCGAACGGACATGGCCCCCCATAGTGACAAGAACTCCAGAGTCAATCCAAGCACAAGCACCATCATTGTCATCCCTCTGTTCTCAGTCGCCTTGTCGAATTCTACTTCCCAACAAAATCGCTGAACAAGAGTCTAAAGGTCGACTGCATCTCGCACAGCTCTTCAAGTTCGCTGAGAAACTCAACCGAACTCTTGTCCTTCCGAAGGTCGGGAAAAGCCGTCTTGGAGCTTGCTCACGCCAGAAGTTCGAGCTTTATTATGATTTGGAGGAGATACTCGCGAGGAATAGCGCGGTTGTGACAATGGACGCATTTGAGAAGTGGTTAGGGGATAAGAGGGAAGTTTTCATGCAAGCGCTTTATCTGGATCACAGGCCCAATAACCTTCTGCTCGATGCGACTTTGTACCCTGATTTCAAGATATCCACGGATTCAACACGCAATACCATTCCAAAGTGCCTCGCAGAAAAATTTCATCTGTCTATCGCCACACCTTCATCAGCCATTGTTATTCATCCGAAACACAGGAAACATCAGTTGTTGGGAGACAATATTATCGCTGCCCTTCATCAAGATGCACCAGTTGCCCTGGAATCTGACGTCCTCGTCGTTAATTGGAACCTTCGCTTCCCCTTGTTCCAACCTCCTCTTCCTGGAATCGGCTACTCGCTCGATCTTTTGCATCTTTCCGAACAGCTTGCACCACCAAGCCCATATCTCATGGTTCACTGGCGTATGGAGAGCATATCGCCGGAGGTATTCACCAACTGTGCTCTCGCCTTGGTCGATTTTCTCTCAAGCACCCTCCGCGATCCTATTCTAGGTGCTTATATCAAGACTGTCTGGTTCGCTAGCGATCACCCAATTTCATTATCTGTTTTGGACTGTCCTAACGCTGAGACCACCTTGGATGAATCATCATTCCCCCGCAAATCGAATACGTTCATCAATCTCGCGGAAACTCACGTGGACGCGCTTCGTATAGTGCGAGAGTCGTTTTGTTCTGGAGGTGAACTTGAGGGATGGACTGTGACAGACCTTACCGAAACTCTCGCTGGAGCAGGTGATATATCTGGCTACGACTCTGATATGTTGGCGGATCCAGGCTTGCTTGGTATTCTGGACAAACTGGTTGGAGTGAGGGCGACAATATTTGCGAGTGGTTCGCGGACGTGTGCGAAGAAAAGGTTCGTTTGTGTTAATTGGTTACTGACCGTTATAATTAACCTCGTCTGTCTAGTTCATTCACAAAGCAGATAGTGGACATGCGGAAAGAGGAGAGTAGGCAACGGAATGTAGTGGACTACTTTGGTTGATGAGTTTCTTTACAGCGTATCTACTTCAAACGTTGTCCTACACTTTTGGCGCGTTTCATCACCCATTCGAAACCCGTTGCTATCATACGTCTTATCTCCTTGAGGTCAAACAGCTCATTGAACCTGTCGACTAGGGCGCAGTTACCGGGCATTTCAGTGTTCTTAACGATAGCTTGTCAAACGAATGAAAATGATGAGCATCTGGCCTAATTTACGCACCTCGTCCCTCAGTGGGTATACAGTATGGCCTTTTCGCGCACTGGACTCACCGAACGGTTCAACAGTCCATCTCGTTCCTCTGACACGACACTCCCCACGCAAAATCTCTAACAACCCAGCACGGAATCGTCACAGGAAGAGGGAGAGAAGGGACCCGGCGTGGAACCGCTGGGCCGATATTTTTGAATTCAAAAAGCAGAAAACACATGAGCCGGGGTCATCACAGTAAACATATCGGTTTCGAGATTCCCAGCACAGTCAAGATCTTTTGGAAAATAAATGTCTCGGTGGTCTGCCGCCTATATCATTATCATGGTGTCGAAGATATAATTGCGAGCACTCAACTTGGAGAATGAGAATTATAGCATACAAAAATTTAGTTATTCAACTTGCCGTTACGAGTATTGCAGTCGAATCGTAGAATACAAAGACCATGCATAATCATAAATATAAGTACGTGGAATGCAAAATGTGTAATGGCTTCAAAACATCGCAACCAATAACTACCAGATAGTCTTTGGTACGTTTTGAGCCGATTGTGGGCTTTCTACTAGAATTACTGTCTATGTAGAGCCTTTCATCATACCACTAAAACCTAGCCCGGAGGGTCTTTTCAAGTATACATAAAAATACCGCTCACTCTCGACTTCGCGATTTGGGAACTAAGGTCGAGGTGAGAGCTGAGATATTTCCTCGGTCTTCATTGACCTCAGGAGACTCAAGAGTAGTACGCGTACGATCTAAGAGACAACTTAAGAAGAAGCGTCGTGGTTCAGAAGAGCTACTCACAAGTGTGGTTCGTGGTGAAGCAGGCTTCCCCGAGCGAGCTACACCCAGGCACTCTACAAGGAAACGTAGGGGCGACCTCGGCTTGCGTCAGCGCACGAGCTTCAGAGCTGGGTTGTCCAAAGGGGTAAAGCGAGATATACGGAGGAGGGTTCAAATCGAACGGGAGGCCGTCTGTGTCAAGATCTGGAAAACTAAAAGGACCTCATATGTTAGTGTTGGGGGAGTAAAGAGACACCATACAAAACTCACAATCCGCTCTGAGCAAGACCTTTCTCCCCTGATTCGGCCATACTACTGTTATAACAATCTGAAACTTCTTCCACCAGCGTTCGCTGAGACTGTATGTAAGAGTCCACCATATGTTGTCGAGGATTTCGTTCTCGTGGGTTCTATTAAAATGCGTAGGGCGCCAAAGATCAGCTTCTACCATCTCGACTAAATTCTCGAATATTGGAAAAACGCACCACACCCAACCACAACTTGATATTTTGTTCGGTCAACTCCTCACCGAACGCTCGAAGTTTGAATGGCGTTTCGACACTAATGACTTCATTGTATCTTTCGTTTCGTTTGAGCTTCTCAAAATCTTTATCGCTTTCCCTATCCCAAACGCCTGGCGAAGTGACGTCGACATCCGCCATTCCGCGGTCTCTTTCAATACATTCTATACAAGGACCTTCAGCTGTGGGGTCGTTGGAGAAGATAACGGGTTTCACTGGTAGAGCTGGCCGTCGAGGAGATGCCTCCGGTTTTGGCCGTGGCGTATCATCAGTCACAGCGAGTGGTGAAGGCTTGGATAATTGTTCTGCAGAGTCGTTTGGAGCAGTGAGATCATCTCCAGTCCCCGTTGCCGGATCTGGTTCCCAGGGAACTAAAACTTCTGAGGCAGGTTCTGATTGTAGGTCATTGCTGAACGCTAGTTGGGATTGGACGTATGAGTCCAACATCCGATGTCGAAAATCTGACTCTTGTAAGTGCTATAGAAATGGTTGAGATGCCATAGATTAGATCCTGCATCTTGATGGGTTCGCGAGACAGTTGGAAAACGCACCAGGGTCAACCATAACTTGATATTTTGTTCAGTCAACTCCCCAACAGATGCTTGAGGTTTAGATACGGCTTCGTTGTTGCTAACACGGGTAACTTCTTTGTCTGATTCGCCCCGCTTAAGCCCCTCCTCAAATTCTGTATCGCTTTCTCCATCCCAAACTTTCGGTGAAGTGACATCGACATCCGCCATTTGCCCATCTCTTTCAATACATTCTATGCAAGCACCTTCAGCCGCAGGGCTGTTGGAGAGGAGAACGGGTTTTGCTAGTGCAGTTCGTGGAGAAGCCTCCAGAGTTAGCGGAGCCGATGTACTATCAATCACAACGGCTGGCAAAGGCATGGACGCTGCCAGAGGAACCAGTGCTGACGGAAGTAGCAGTTCTGGGGATTGTTCCGACCGCGAGGCATTGCTGAGAGCTGCGTCTGTAAGGGCTTTAGACTTTGAAGGAGCTTCTAGTCCCTTGGGACTTGCGTCGACACCGCTAGAAGTCAAAGTAACATCAATATCAATTCGCTTATAACCTCAATTGGAACTCACGGTTCGCTGTTTGATAATGGGCACTGCACAAGAGGTGGGTCATGAGATTGCGCTTCCGGGGCCGGCACTGTTTACGAAGATGAGAGAGATGCTGCCTTGAAGAACGATCCATATTTACACTCGCCATTGGAGACATCTTGATTGCCATTCGTGATGGCAATGACTTTACAAGAGTGACACGACACACCTTCGATACGATCGAGAGATGCGCAGCCTGGGTAGTGATATAAGCTAAAGCACAACCCCACGAGTGAAGATATGAGCCCACCTTCTTTGACCGCGATATGATACAGATCTGAGAGCCTTTTCAGTAATGTTGGTTCGTCAGGCATTTCAATGTCCTAAAACGGTCTATTATATTACGATCCGATGCCTTGCAATCGTACACCAACCTCTCCCTTAACCAGCGCAATCCAGTCCTCGTCGTGGGTGATTACGACCTCCACATCATGTCGGGCTTTGACAGTTTGCAATATGTAGTCGTTGATGACTTTCAAGGGATGACATAGCTGAAGGTACGAATAAGTCAGAGTCTACGAGAATTGGTCAACATAGCAAAAGTACTCACCCGCGGAGATGGAGGGAAGTCGCCTAATTCCTGACTGGTATTGCCGTCAACCCAAGCGTAAGCCGATCTTGCTTCATTCGAGGGGGACGAGCTGATTACGGAAGAGGATATCTTCGACCAACTGGACGCAGTCGATACTTCAGACCCGGGGGAAGGGGGAGCTCCGTGGTTGGACGGAAAATGGGAACCATCTTTACCAGGAACGTTCTTGAGCGACGCCTCGTACGTGCTCGTAACCTCCACACCTGATCTATTGAAAAGTGCTTTGAACTTGCGAGGCATTGAGATCCGAAAACCTCGAATAAACAATGCCTGATTGTGACGAACATTGTCGGGCGGAGAACACCTGCTGGAGAAAGCTACGCGTAACGAAGAATCCGATAACCGAAAACGATCGCCTCCAGGTAATCCGCCTGTGTTGATAATCACTTCACAATTCCGCTCCCCCATGTTGTTGCTGAAAACTGCATTCTCCCAGCAGCTGGTCTTGTCAAAGCCGGTAATGAAGTAGATAGCCCCGTTTTCGACTTCCATCCCGAGCGTTTCATTTATGAACCTATACCAACTGACTGCATGGCGTTCAACATAGTTGCGAAAGACAGCGAGGTCTTCACAGTCGACACTATCAACTCCATTGACCGGGAAGATGACTGCGCCTCGGCTCTTGGCGGACCTGATGCTGAGCTCTGCACCTCCACTGACAGGGATACCTCTGAGGGGGGAAAAGTTCACCCGGGCACTTTTAATATAGAAAAGCACTCACAGTACTGGAGCCGTGCCTTCAACACCTAAAACCCATTTCTCTGCACCACGACTTAACACAGGCTCTCCAGGTCGGAAGATATTATCGGTCCTACACTTCGCGCCATTCCATGACAGTGTCTGGAAGTCGGTAGGAACTCCGTACTGATTGATAGGGTCGTTGGCAGAACAACAGACGTTGAAAACAAAGTCGAAGCTACCATCAGCTTTCAGGATTCCTACATCCCCGATCTGTACTCCATTTTGACGATATTGAGACGTTAACTCTTTGTTTGGCTCTGGAATCCACAGAGCGCAGCCGCGACGGAGGGTGTATAACGCCCATGCGAATTGTTGACCTGCCTGTATAGGCTTGTCCATGGTAGTCGTCGGAGGGCGAGTGAAAGAGGCCGGAGGGGAGGAACTGTCGGCCTTTGAAGGTTCGTGTATTCCATGGGAGATATCCTATGTAGCATTGCCCCTTGAACACAGCACGTTCAGACTACGGGTCAGAACCCAAATTGGCGTCTATGGCAGGAAAATACAAAGTCACGACTACGCACCAATTATCTGATTATTTCCCCGGCCTCACGGAGCCTGGCGCCTTACGAGCAAGGTACTTGATACACACAAGATACGGGATCTCGAAAGATGATGCATCGAAATATCAGAAAGCCAATGATAGACTGACAGAAGTGAGAGGTAACGCTCGACTTGCATCATGGAAGCTGACAGGTTCGGGCTTTCTTCCGCTTTTTCCGCTTTTTCCCAGAGGTTCTCATCATCGGGAAAAGCCGAGAGATTTCGCCTAAATGGGACCAAAGCTGAAATTTTTTTTTCCAGCTCTAGCCTCTCATTCTCGTCCACTCACGCAGCACTACTCTATCACAAGGGAGCTAATAAGTCTAAAAGCTGGAATGCTCTGGTACATCCTTGACTTTTCGTCCGATTACGAAGGTCCTAAAAACAATTAATCTTGGAAATTTGATCCTAGGACATCGCATAGAGCAATAGCAACGGCCAAAATCCGACGCTTGATACTGAATTGACCCAGCAGTGACTTGGAAATGAAAAACATCCGATGAAGCTATATATGTCTGAAGGACCACCGCAAGTGCCGGTGGAGCGATATTTTCGTCTGGATGGTGAACCTGAATGCTGTCTGTTATGGCATCAAATCGATACCTCTCGCTCGTTTATAAGTTCTGCTCTTACGGCCGCTTCTCGACTCTCAAGAAAAAATGGCACACTTCCTCGAAATTCCCCCCGATTTCTCTGGAGCACTCTTGTCCATCTCATCTTTAGCTATCGCCACGGCTGTGACTCTCCTCTTGTTGAAAAGACGAAGCTCGAACCTTCCCCTTCCTCCTGGACCTCCAGGCCTTCCGATTATTGGGAACCTCTTAGTGAGTACAAAAGTGTAATTTCCACTGCAACTCAAGGTGAACACTCATCTTGTCAGGACATGCCTTCAAGTTTCCCAGCGCATAACTTCAAAGCGATGGCGGAGAAATTGAGTGGGTTGGGTCCCTCTAACGCCGAGCACAGAGAATATTAAACTACCCCCAACCTCGCCGTTAGAAACTGACATTGTTTACCTCAACGTTGGGGGAACAAATTTGCTCGTTTTAAACTCAATTCAAGCAACGGATGATCTGCTAGAGAAGCGCTCTTCGATCTATTCTGGCAGGTGAGTTTTAAAGTTCACCAACTTGCTTTGGAAATCATTCTGAGTCTGACATCTCCTAGACCCCGTTTCACCATGATAAATGAGCTGTGAGTGTCCGATCTGATGCTGCTCTTGTCATTTGTTCTCACAACCAAACGACAGCATGGGGTAAGGGCCCTTCGACGTCATTTGGAAAGCGAGAATGGAATTCTGACGCCGAGGAAGTTGGGATCGTGAATTTATTTTCATGCCTTACGGGAACGACTGGAAGGCACACAGGCGACTTTTCCAACAAGGTCAGTTGCCGCAGCTACTGCGTTTTTTTCAATGATTCAACAATCCGATCACCAGAATTCCCGAATGGCCATGTTAATCCTCAACATCACCCCCACGAGCTGAAAACAAACCGGGCCTTGCTTCAGAATCTTCTGAATGATCCTAAAGACTTTCGGGAACATTTGCGCCTGTAAGTTCGTCAACACTAATCAGGCTGGCTAGGTCTCAAACTTAATAGGATGGCGGGGGCCCTTATGATCTCAATGACTTACGGGATCGACGTGAAGGACAACGGTAATCGATATTTCCAAATCGCGGAAGCGGGCCTAGATGTTGTACTACACGCACTTAATCCCGGTACATTTCTAGTGGTATGATTTTGACTCCATCTTTTGAACTTCAGTTTATTCAGAGCTTCCTTACTTCAGGATTCGCTTCCATGGCTCAAGTACATTCCTGAGTGGTTTCCTGGCGCCAGCTTCAAGTCAAGTGCAAGAAAATGGTCGCTTTTACATCAACGTTTGGAGCATGAAGCGTTTGACGCAACAAAGCGAGATATGGTACTTATATCTTTGGAAGTTCCCTTCGAAGACTCTCCTCTGACATCACTAAGGCTACCGGGGCCTTCCAACCTTCATTTGTTTCAAGCTCCATTCAACGAATGCTTCACGATGACCAAGACACGCATAACGCCGGACACGATAGCGAAGCCTTGATTCGCGAGACTGCGTCGACCATGTACGAAGGTAAGTATACAAACATTATCACGGTCCGTAAAAGTTCAATGAGCAAACTTTGAACTCAGCCGGGATGGACGCCCTCTTCACGGGGCTCCTCACCTTCGTTCTGGCTATGACCTGTTACCCGGAATATCAAGCAAAGGCTCAGCAAGAGATTGATAGGGTAGTCGGCAAAGGGCGGCTTCCTGACCTGAGCGATAGGAATTCTTTGCCGTACTGTGAGGCTATCATGAAGGAAGTGTTTAGGTGTGTAACAGTAGATCCCGGCGAATATAATCGCGGTCACTCAGGTTCAATATTTTTAGATGGCAACCTACTGGTCCTGTTGGTAAGTTCACGCTTCATTCCCTCGCAACGTGACAAAGTAGCTCAATGCCGCATACAGGAGTGTCCCATCACATTAGTGTCGAGGATGAATACCGAGGCTATCGTATACCTCAAGACACGACGGTGATAATGAATATTTGGTAAGTCTATAGCCATACCCGGGTCTAGGCTTACTCAAAGTATTGTATCTACCAATGCAAGGTCAATCTTTCACGATGAAACGACGTATCCCGATTCGTACTCTTTCAAACCAGAACGGTGGCTCACAACACTCGAAGACGGTCAGGTGGCAATAAACCCCGATATTCGCGGTATTGATATAGTATTTGGGTCAGGTCGAAGGTCTGTCTTTCATCTTCCCTTTCAGATTCGAATTAGAAAAATCAGGCTCAAAACTTCCATGGGTGTAGAATTTGTCCGGGACGACGCCTTGCTCTTTCGGCCACATTTTTGAATATCGTGTCTATATTGTCAGTTTTCGATATCCAGAAACCGATCGATGAATCGACCGGAAAAGCTATCGAACCGTCTATGGAGTATTCTTCATCGTTACAAAAGTGAGTTCGAAGCCCTTGGAGGCTGAAGACGCGTTAATGGTTTCTTTTTGCATTAGTCGTCCCGCACCGTTCGAGTGCAACATCCGACCAAGGTCGGATCAACACAAGATGCTGATTAATAGGGCGATGGACCCTCTGTAATCTTGTTCGGCTGGCCTAATACTAACGTGCTTAGCGCCTACCGGTATCTCGACGTATTCAGTTAACTGTCTCACGGAATCTGTCCAACTACTTTCCTCGGCTCATTTCTTATCTTCCTTTCATTCCGGAAAAAGATCTAGTAAGATAGTCCTTATTACCAACCCTGTATGTAGTAATGTTACTTATGACGACGAAAGAGTCGCACGGCGGTACAGTCTTTCAAAAAATATCTATCAGATTCAAGCATTGATTAGAACGTGATCGAAGGGCGAGTGAGGCGCATAATTGGTTCTCGGTTCGCGATGGCTACTTCAGCATTGAGATAGAAGCACGATTTAAGTGCATCTATCAAAGTTTTTCTCAGGCGTCTTCACTCGATTCACCGAAGCGATATTGGGCGCTACTGAGCGCGTTATTGATCTCCTCTTGTCTCTCAGTCTCAAGATTTTGTTCCTCGGGAAGGTCATAAGCAACTGAAGACCAGTTCTTTCCACGAACCACAGTGTGGAAAAGGTCGGACCGTAAACTATGTTGAGCGGGGGTAAGCATAGAGAGCCGTAACAGAGTAAGGATCTCGTACTAATTGCCCACGATATCGGCCACAAGCTTAGCCTCGTCGATCTTGTCGAGACTAATCGTAGCGTAAACAATGGTTTCCTCAGCTGGGTCGACGGGAGGAGTCGGAGCCGAGCCATCTGGGCCGTAAATCTACAGAACTTCGTGTGAGAAGCGAGTACATAACTCTCATACCCGACAAAAAAAAACTCACCGTAGTAAATCCACCACCGGGGAACTTGAACCACGGAAAACCAGCGATCTTCATTTTAGCGGCACCAGCCTCGGAAACAACTGGTGAACAAGCAAGTCCGAAGCAGCCACCCTCCATTGCGACAAATTGAGTCATGCGACTGGCCCCTTCTGCGCTCGAAGCGAATGAGGAACCTCCGTGACCAGCAGGGAAAAAGGGTGGCCAGGCGCCAACGAATATTTGTGGGTGTTGCGAATAGAAATGAGTTTTCAACCACGGCTGCAATGGACTCGAATTAGTTCCAAACCTCAGAGCTAAGGACTCAGGTCGAGATCACCTGCATATGTTCCCAGCAATTTAAGGACCCTAATCTTCCGTACGGCGTTTGTACGACATTGTAGACAGATTGGGCTGCGAAAGAACCGTTGCAACTCAAAGTGAAACCAAATGCCGAGAATAGGATTAGTTCTTACCACTACCGTCACCGAAGAGAATCTTTTCATACATTGTAGGCTTGAAATCGCAATGCTATCAATTCCGATGTGCCGTAGAGGTCCAAGACTGACCTTGATTTTCCTTCGATGATTTGCAATCTTCCCGTCTTGAGTGATCGTCACTTGCGAGATGTAAAGGGTATTCCCGTCACGTTCAGCGAAACCGAGGACAACGTTCACCTCGTGCTCTTTAACTGTTTCCCTAATACGATCCATTTCAGGAGAATGCAGTGGCAGAGCATTGGCCTGATACTCCTTCAGGACTGGGAGACAGGTGATTAAGTCGTTCGCCGTAGTCGTCCATGGGTAACCTAAAGTTCATTGGATGATAAGAGGCGGACCGATATACGTCGGAAGTCAGCACTGACCAGGTATGAAGAGCTCTGGAAAACCGATGATCCTGGCGCCTGAGGCAGCAGCCTCTCGGATGAGATCGATAGTCTTCTTGACGCCGCCTTCCAGGTCAAGCCAGACACTGGGGAAGTTATCGGTCAATGTATAATGATAGACGATACTAACGATACTAAACGCACGGCTCAGCTTGCACAGCTGCGACTTTGAACTGACGAGTATCGCCACTGGATGGATTGAGTGTGATTGGCATGCTGAGGCAAAAGGTGCTCTGGGGGAGTTGAACCGCCTTTGGTCGGAGGGTATTTAACTATCATTCCAAGAGATACCTTGTCCCGCTACGTCACATTTCACAATGAAAATCGAATGGTTGTAGCACGGCAGAGAGACTCAGTATACAGAAGAGGACATATCCGAAAAGATGCAGTCAGAAGGCATAGAGAAAACGCAATTCACAATCCATGGGTAACGATACCCGGCGCAAAACTGAATCGAGTAGCAGAATCCAGGAAGACGATCACACTCTTCCGAGCACTCCACGCACCACCGAGCATCCCGTCAGAAGCCATGAATTCAAGAATATTCTTTTCGTATCAGCCAGTACATCGCCAGTGCCTTCAAAGAATGAATGGGCTTGAGGTATTGTGTCCAGGAGACACGCACTGAAGCTCCAGTTCAGATAGTAAGCGATACTGGTATCTTGCCAGTGTGTTTGCATAGGCTCCGAGTCCAGGTGAGCATCCGTACATTCTGACTCGGATATGATCTTTCTCCCTGGACTTCTTTGGAGATTCTTGCGCAGAGACTTGCAACGCTGGCGTATTCTAAATGGATTCCTTTCGCCCTTTTCCTTCCTCCTTTCAGCTTCCACTTGAAAACGGATAAATGGATGTTGGTGTAACGGTTGTGGCTTCGACTCAGAGGTGTTCGAACACAGCGTGGTAGCGGGAAGAGAACTTTATGATCCTGTCGCCACCAGAAACTTTGAGGATGTTTGAAGTCATAGCAGGTCGAGCTGGGCACCAGACGACTCTGCTTCCTCGACCCGATGTGACGAAAATGAGCTGTGGTACCGCCACGTGACGGAGGGACCAAACACCCTTTGCCCCCATGACGTCGACGCTACCAGCCTCTAGTCCCTGTCCTTCGAGTCGCTTCTTGTCCTCGTACCACCATCATCCCTCTAATTTACCTGAGTATGACATTTCCCTCCCTCAATCATCGGGTCCTCAAAATCTTTTGCTTAAGTGTTTCCTTAACTTGATGACAGAAGCGGCTTCGCGACAAAAGCAAGAAAGTGGTGGTCGGGTCGGTAAGGAGCAGCGGTGAGGACGTTTAGAGCACAAAGGACCTCGGCGTATATACCGCCATCATGATCATTCACCCTGAGCTCGCTCTCGAACGCGAAGATCAATCATGGTATCACACTATACAACAACAACTATACTAATGTACAAGGGACTATGGACCAAGGGAATCCAGATGTAGAATACTGAGAGAAGACATGACCTTCAACGTGCTGCCTGAGGATGGAAGGGAAAATGAAATCCAGGACAGGTGAGACTTGTTTTGCTTCTATCGTTGTTGGAATGAACAGAGGTTTCTTCACTTCGGGATAATGATACCACATCGGTCACACTTCTGCTCCGAATCAGTGCTGAGGGAAGAATTTCAAAATCAGAACGGCCCTTTGTGAACCGGTCATTCAGTAGACGCACTATAAACATAATAACCCGCAAGGGAAGCAAAGAATTGCTGTTATGATTCCACAAGGTCCATATCGTGTTGTCGGTGCGTGTCGACCTTGTGCACATTCAGCGAACACTAGAGGTATGCAAAAGAGAAGGGTCAAACATGGAAAGGCGAGTTCAGACTGTCGAATCATACTAACAGGCCGCTCTGTACTCTTCACCCATCTGTGCAGGAGTTTTCTCTTGGCCCAGTAATGCTTGTGGTGGAGGTTGCATCGCCACTGGATGTGGACTCGGAGAAGGGACATTCGAGGGCTGGGATTGGGGGTACGGTCTATCTTGAGGTTGTGAGGGTGGTCGCACGTCTCTACTAGCCTCAGCATACTGAGGAGGTGGGGCTTCGTGAGTCTCCGGTGCCTGCTGGGGTTGTTGCTGTTTGGAATCCATGGCTATCATTATGGTGGGTGGATGATGCGCTTGGTTTATAGGGACGAGGTTGGTTGGAGTATTTGAGTGGAAACCGGTTATGGCAATGCAAATAAGACAGTGCGTGTAATGGATGATGCAGCACAGCTTCAGTAACATACCCAAAAATACACCAGTAGCGGAACGTAAAATTTATCGGAAAAGCTGTTGAGCCATGTGAAGGACGCAGCCAGGAAAGAGCCTGGCTCGATGGGCCATCTGAAAAATCAACGAATCTTTCAAAAAAATCTTTTGTACGTTCCACGACCGTTTTACTCCAGGATCCGGATTCTGGAGCTCCGGGAGTGTATGTAGATGGAGGAGGAGCTGCTCGAGTCCTCTTGAGTCTCGCTTCGTCGAGTGATGGCATAGCCTCCGAGGATATCGAACTTGGAGACACGGGGTTACTGTTTCCAGTCAAAACGTTCCGAAGGTACTACCCCCGGGGGCGGGTGTTGCTGCGGTCCTCAGCGCAGTATATCACCCCGGTATGATATTTGTCAAGTACTTAAGTTACCGTACTCTCCGGCACCGGCGTGGTGTAGGCCTAAAGGTCGAGGTTGAAATCCGGTGATAGGCACTACCCGGGGCATGGATGAGCCACAAGCCAGCCTAGGAGCAAATTTATACACGGATACAAGTGCAGAGTGTCGTAGTTGCTAGGCACTTACCATGAATAATGAACGTATTTTGGCTTCTGCACCCTAATTAGCATGTGGATTTGGGCAAGAACTGTGCAATTTTGGTCAAAATGACTCAAATAACCTGAAAATACCGTCAATAAGCCCGGTTCGGGGCGGATTTAACGCTATGAGTAAGTAGCTCTCTTTGGCACCGGTACCGGGATGTACCAAAAAAGGGTATGACATTACCCGGACTCTGATCCCGGTGCGCATAGGTGGCCTAGTCATAGCCAAGTCCGATCCGCCCGATCCGGATGTGCGCAAAAACTCGCCAAATTGACCTAAGTGTGTACCAAAAATGGCCAAAGACGGGGAGTATCATGGATTGGACATCGCATATGCCCTCTCCTGTGACAAATTGCCATCAAAAGCAACGGATACCGGTCAAAGCGCCGCTTTTTTATCGCGGATTTGCACCTTTCTCGAAATCTGCTTACAGAAAATTACAAGTCTATAACTCAGGCAATTTCCAGGCGGAATTCGGGGTCAAAAACCTCAAAACCTCAAAAAGGTATTCCTTATTTAAAGTCAATATTTCTTAGTCTTCTTTAGTTCCTTTAGCTCACAGTTGTCTCTGTACAATCAAATAGCACAGCTAAAGTAGCGAAAAAGACAGTGCGAAGTGCCGGGAATGGAACTATGAGTGCGAACAAACGCTGCCCCGAGTAGCGCCGAGCCTTGAAAATCAACCTCGGCCTTTAGGCCTACGACAGGCACCGGCGACCGCCTCTATAAAGCTATGTGCTTAATACATTCCTGCTTTTATTTTTACTCCCCCATCTGCAAACTCACAACTCCCTCTAGCGAGAGGTTACTCGCTTGTCCACTCATCCAACAGATTTCTAACACAACTATCCATGTATAATCAATCAAATGGTGTCACCTGGAGATCTGAGGCTCAGTTATATAGGGTTGGGGGGTCCAAAGCCTAAAGTGAGTCCCATTTGGGGGGGGGGGGTCAGTACAGGCCAGGAGGTTGGTTCAATACAAAAACCTATTGTTATGGAGTTTGCTTTGAGAAAGGAGCACAATTTTTGCATCGAATGTTCAAAAATTGCTCAGGACTTACCATTTATAATAGCTATGCTCATACTCTTCATCTGATATGGATTTCCTAGCATAGGCTGTTTCTGGTGCACTGGAGGCTCATGAGAAGTTGGGAGAAATTTTGATCGAAATATGATTGAAATGATTCTATGACTGCGAGAGCCCCCTCCGTACAAGGCAGGAGGGGGAGGGGAGGGTCCCTGACAGCCTCAAGTCAGAACAAGATTTCGTGACACCGAGTCTTCGTCATTATCCCACCTAAAGGCACCCTTGCAGCAATTCCAGTAATTCGTCCTTCCACGATCCGACAGATGCTTTGGCACTATCAAAGCAGAGACCAGACCGGGGTACTGCAGAGCCGCAGTGGAATGGCTTTTTGATGGGTCTTGATCATCCATGCGAGATTTTCGACTGTTGTTCCAACGCCAGTATCAGCGGCCAGTCTCGAAGCTTCTGGCAGAATTTTGCCCTTGAAGGTTTTCCTCGACCACAACGCAGAAAAACTTATTCACGCCAAAGTCTGTCGTTAGAGATTGCGTGGGCAGCGTTTTCAACGGGTCTATTGCTTTAACTCGGTCCACGTAGCCATATTTCGGGACTCTGGCGTCCCGTTTCTTGAAGAATGATCCCTCCAGAACAACTTCAACTTCTTGAGGTGGTGTTTCAAGGTACTCGGAAAAGTTGTGTCGTCTTCCACCGACGCGTTTCGACCCTGTCGGAGGCTTGGGGTGAAATCTGCGAGGTACATAGAATTCCATATGGTTACACTCCACGTCCCGTTTCGAGATCCTTGCAGATATCGTCATGGCGAGTTGTCCACGAGGTATTGCGAGGCGCTGAATCAAAACCAGTTATCAGGGCGGTCATTTCGATTTGGCAGATGGTAAGATCTTCATGAAAAATGTTGGCTGCGCTTCCCATCGAAAGTATTAGCATGCAGGTGATGCGGACAAAGAATGGGCGGTCGTTGAATGTGTCCGAGATTTGTAGCAAGTGAAATCCGTGCGTAGACGGGAATAACCATGATTGTGGGAGAAAAGAAAGCAGGAACGCGCCCACGGTTCGCGGTAGTTCGTGAATCGTGGCAGTGCTTTCAAACTAACACTTCCTCAACATCTTCTCAAGCGAGGGCCAGGGTTTTCAAACTGAACTATTCAGGGTTCTTTCTTATAAGAGAGCGATGTGCACGGCCGTCGTACCCAGCTCGAACGTCGACCGTTCCAGTCGTCGACTCATCAAGTTCTTCGCATATACCAGGGGGATAGGGCTGCAGCTGGTCTCAGCCCTCCCAGTTTTCGCCTCAGCGCCATGTTTGGAAAGAGGTCTTCTGGTATTCTGGACGGGGATGTTTCGATCTTCATTCGTTCGACATTTTCATGTTTTATCATCCTTCTCGTTTGTGCAGTTGTTCAAGCCATCTACGCCGTCACCGTTATCGACCGTAGGAAACGAGAGAATCTACATCAGTTCCCCTTCGTGCTCATTTTATCGACCTCATTGTCACTTGTGGTGGTGTATATCATGCAACTTGCATCTTTTTCGTTATTCTACGACCCTTCGGCCCCACCAGGAATTCCCTCTATCTCACCAGGACCTGGAGTTGTGGTCGTCGCAATCCGACTCTTTCAACGCTTGGCAGATTTCCTCGTTCTCTCATCCTTGCTCTCCATCCTCGACTATAGACGGACGTTGTTCAAACGGGATACCCTCTTCGTCCTGTTCAAAACGTACAAAAAACGGGTCTTCGATATCGCTACCATGACAGGAATGTTGCTAGTCATCCTGGCTCTCGCCATTATGTCTGTCAGAAACGCTCCGGTGAACCCGGCACGAAAATCGGATGCGTTTGCTACCGTCAAAGGATTAGAGGACGCTTATATTATCGCCTACGTCTCCGTTTCACTCAATGTGGTCATTACCACCTTGTATCAATGGATGCAAATAATAAAGATCGATTCGTTTCGCGATGAAGTGCGTCCGTTTTCCCCCCTTCTCAACGTCTTCGCTGAACTCGGCGATCCCACAGAGCGTCCTCGTGTTGCTTCGATTTGCATCGCCTGTTGTCGTACTTCGGGCGGGTTTTCAGATAGGCATCGCTATAGCCTCGGGTGCACGGGGCTTCGAGGCTCCTTTTGATCCTAATGTCTTCATATTCGTTGTCACTTTAGTTGATGGGTTAGCGTACGTGGCGTTAACTATCGAGGTACTTTGTCTGGATGGGAAGATGGCAGAACAATCCAAGCGGCTTCCCGAGGGTCTCTCTATTTAATTTATTGTGTGGACAAGTGATGCGAAATTACGTATGTACTAATGTAATTGACCAAATTAGTGTATTTATAAACATAGCCAATTCCTACAGGTACTATTTACACAGTCGTGCTACTACAGATACATTCAAGAAATCGGGTATCAAGTCGAGAGAGCTGTGATCACTGGATGATCTGAATGAAAATGAGATTATTTTGCTGAGTTATGACCAGGGGTATAAGCACATACCTCGAGAATGTCCTCTTCCGAGTCGATTTCCTCGTCAACCTAAAGTTATGGGTGAGAACAGTTGACTTGGATTCAAGACGAGATGGCATACATCAATCGAGATAATGTCCGTCTCTGGCCGTTCACTCTTTTGTCGAGCACTGGGCGAGTCAAGCGTAAAGTCGATGAAAATTATTTCCTTCCGCACGATCGGAGGATCGTCCTCGGTAAGGTCAATGCATTCTATAACTTCCTCTTGTTTCAGCTCCGGTTCAGTTTTGACTTCGACCAGTGGCGGAGCAATGCCGTCTGCACGCAATTTGTCTTGATAGGTGAAGTGAGCGGTCCAAGTAATAGCACTCGATAGAAAGCGGTACATACTAAGAGGGGCGTAGCGAAACACAAACTTGACAATGGGATCATACGGGACAACACTCAACGGTAGCTTAGACCTATGCGGACCTGTGGAAGCGGCGTAACTCGGCGCAAGACTATAATACAAAAAGTCAAATCACCCCCTCTTTAAAAGAACCTTGGCTAAACCCACGTACCGAACTGTGTGCATAAGGCCTTTCTTGTCCTTCTCGTGGACGACTCGTCTGCCAGTCGAAGGAAACGAGGTCCTAACTCTGGGATTCCCATTGAACCTGGGAGATATCTGGACCCGCTTTAGAACAACTTCAATTGCGCCCATGCTATTCATATCTTGTCCTTCATATTCGTCGTCATCTACGGAGTTCCCGGGAGTTGGTGAAACTGAACGATATTCCAACAATTTAGCAGTGAACTTACCCGTAGTAACCACATCCGCAAACTGAAAATACCCAACTTCCGTCTCCGAAGTCCTCACACTATCCCTCCGCATAACTTTCCCTCTATCAATCGGCGCTCGGAGGAATTTACTCCCACATCTCTGTCCGTCAATTTCAATGTATCCACAAATTGATGCCTCCAAGTCATCATCTGTGAAACAAACTTCAAATTTCTTGAGAAACCACCCCCGCCTAGTTCAGTTTTCGAGTGGACAAGGGTAAAAAGAACAAGCCTCTTTACCTGGCCAAGCTCTGAAGGTATCCAGCAAGATATCGTTGGGAAGTTGGTTCTGTCATCGTCCCATTTTTCGGCGGCTTTGTATTGAGGAAGCCGTACACCTTCACTTTCTATCCAAGCCGTTATGCTTTTGTAGAATAGCATTCGCTGTTCGAAAACGAGCGCAAGGTCGATGTAGGTAGCTCGAGGGACGGAGCCAAACTCAATGGGGCAACTCCTCCGCACGGCCACGTGCAGTGTCTAGAACGCGTCGCGTCGAACTCGCGAGGTGGCACGCACCACACCTCCCGGATAAACCCGCTTCCTATTCATCTGGCTGTAGGTGACTGGTCCAAAAGATATCACAAACACCGGGAGAAAAAAAGAAACGCCCCCCATCTTGCGACACATACCCGAGCTGGTCAACTAGCATTTCGAGTAAAAAATAACCATAAGAATATACATTCAGTTTAACTCCGCCATTAACTTTTCTCTCTCCCAGGTCAGTCTTGGAATTTGAACACTGTACAGCAATCACCAATCAGCAACCTGTTAAAAAGTTCAAATAAACTATGAACTTACCACACGCGCCACTGCTGGGCTTGGTAGCGAAGATCGCCTCCTTCAAGGCATCTCCCTTCAGGTCTTTGTATAACGGATACGTCTCGCTGACTTGCTTGATGAAAGAATCTACTTTGTCCTCAGCAACAATTGAAACAGTGCAACCTCCCCATCCCGCTCCTTTAAAGGACAGACGACGTCAAAAGTACTCCTCATTGGAACAAAACACAAAACATACCAGTCAATCGACTCCCGTACGCGCCTGCTTCTCTTGCGAGCGTTGTGAGCTGGTTGAGCTCAGGACACGAACACTCGAACAACTCATTACAACTCTTCTGAGATTCGTTCATAAGTCCACCTAATCGCTTGATGACATCCAAAGGTGAAGATGAAGGATTGGCAGCAGCATCAAGGCACGTTCGACGGAATTCAAGAACGCGTAAAGCTTCGGAGAAGACATGTTTGGCTCTCTTGTAGAGTTGAAAGTGTGTAGCTTCGACTGAAATTCGGTGATCATCAGCCGCGTTATTTTCGAAATTTGAGGTGAAACTCACTCTCAACCCAAGATAAATACACCTGATGAAACTCTTCTTTGGACAAACCAGACTTCTCTATCATCTCATCAAGCGTAACTCCGAGTTGCCCATCAGCAGACTCCTTGCTTGGTTTCAATATCTCCAGTTCGCCATCCATCCATTTCAACGTCTCAATTAGCTTCTCTACAGGCATCTCGCCTTCTTCCTTGACTTCACCAACTAGCCTGCCTACTACCTCGCGAAGTTGAAGTTTCTCACCTTGCCCAATAGGAAGCTTGAGATGGTGAGCTAGAATTCGTGCTGCAGCGAGCGTCTCTACGACTCTCAAGTTGTAGTTCGTTTTCGCGGTTACGGCTTTGTCAGAAACAACCAATGAGTTGGCGCAGACGAACACCGCTCCGGGAAGAAGAGGGACAGGGGAGGCATCCAGTTTGGGGAAGAATGAGATGTAGAGAGCGGCTGATGGGTCCGAAATGACAGAGGCGGCTTGGTCCATACTGAAAGCCGGCCCCTTATCAGCGACTTCTCAGAAACGCCGAATGAGAGGGAACTTACCCGCCGGAATTCACGCCTGTGATTGAGAGGATATCGTCGAAAAAAAGCTGGTGGCGAAATGGTGCAAACAGGCTTACCGACACGATACTCGTTTGCGACCGCCATTCTAACCAGGTCCCCTTTGCTTATCTTCTTCGAGTCGTCGGTACCCGTTAAGTTCTCGTCTAACTGTTTTTTCGGTAAGATCATAACGAATTGATGACATGCTGGTTGGAATCACCTTTCCATTGACAGCCAAGAAAGTGAGCGTGCTAGCCACCACCATTGCAGCACTGGAAGATAAACCTGAACCTGCGGGGACTGCTCCTGTGACGAGTAGGTCCACGGGTACTGGAAGAGTGCTTGGATCTCTATTGAAATACGTGTTTAAAACCCCCTAAGAGAAAAAAAATTGAGTCGGATGGGAGAGCGGAAGCGCAACAAGATATACATAGTATCCGGCCTTGACATAACTCTCCCATCTCAACTCCTTCTTATTGATATCCAAATGCCACTCCTCGATGTTGATTTGTCCTTCCGTAACGCTTCCTCGCCGTTTTTGCGATGGTGCAAAAGTCTGTCGAGTGTACTTGGTATGCGCATTCTCTGCAGTGACATGGCCTGGCTCGTGTGACTCGTCTTGAGGTGGTGCCGGAACACTACGTGGGGCACAAGCGATGAGAATATCTTGCTCAATCGCTGCAGGGAGAACGCCGAATAAGCAGTAATCGATATGTTCGCCTTTTCATGATCAAAGAAATCAGTTTTCAGAGCGTAGCCGGATACTTGAGATCGTTCACCTATGAGACTATGCCCGATGAGCTGATTCCGTCCATCAGTCCAGGCAGAGATATACGCACTTTAGTCTTCCAGGAGCCCTAACAATATACGCAGGTTTCTTCCCAAACTTCTTCTGAAAATCCTCCGCAAGCTCGTTCCACCTCTGAGCATGGTTCAATGTGGTACCGAGTTCTCCGTAGAGTTCATTGAGATTTGTGTAGATTGGAACGGGTTGCTGAGCTGACATTCTCCTCCTTCGATGTACCGGACGAAGTTGAGATCGATAAACCAGGAAAGCGATGACCGATGGATTTTTTTTTGATCATTTTGGCTCAAGTCTACGGTTACATGTGATCAATTGGCCCGGGTGCCTTTCCTTGTGATACAACTTGTGAGCCACGTTGGGACGATTGTAAACTGTGGATGTGATTGTGTGTAAGGCAACAACCGTCAGGAAGTGGGGAGACGACGTGACGTGGGAACTTGTAGAAAAAATACTTAAGGGATAAAGTTACAGGTAGTATACATTTAGAATCGCAAATCTCAGTCTCTACTTTCTGCTTGGTTCCTTGAACCTTACATCCACCCTCACATAGTTGTGATACAACTCGTCCGCCGTCAACAAAGTGTCGTTCTTGTCTTTGTTGGCCTTGTCGAGGAAGGCAGCCAACGGCTCGTGGAATTCAAGGAACGCGGCACCTACACCAAAATAATGGAATCAGGACTAGCAGTTTGCCAGAGGAAGCAAGAGATACAAACCCCATTTCGGATAACCGTCGCCTTTATCCAAAATGCCAGATCCTCCATGAATCTTCTTGCGTGCACCTTTGGCAGGGTCTGCTAGAGCATTGGAGTAGAACATTACCCCAGGTTCTAAAGTCACAGTCAGCGCGAAGAAAGAAGGCACGAAGAAGCGGAAAACAAACGGTTGGTGTCAAAGACAAGCTTGATTCCCGACCTCTCTGATGCGAGCTCGACAACAGGATCAGGCCGTGAACCACGAGACGCGTTGGGCCCATTGGAAGGTTTCAACACATCACTAAGGAGGTCAAGGTCCTTCAGGGACGATAACGATACGCGTCTGGGAATTTCGACCGGCTTTTCTTCGAAGAGATAAAAATCGTCTAAAAGCACCGACCATCAGTTCATTGCTGACAAGGTTGGCAGAGAGACACATTGCTTATACCGTAGCCTTTATCAGGGTGCGTGTCACCGATTTTCTTGCCATCGTGCACATGTTCCTTCGGTGCGTCTTTGAAGCCGGTGAAGAGACTATCGCCATTGAGCTCTGCGATATGTTTAGCCTGTAAAGAAGTAGGAACAGGCGTCGTTCCTTATAATAGAATTCCAACCTTTATCGACAATGTGTGTTCCCTGATAGATAACGTTTCTTCTCCCTCCTTTAAGCTTGCATCCAAATTGAACCCCCAGTGCTATCTTCTCATCAGCAATGCTAATAAAGATGAAACTGGTATACTCACATTAGTCAAGTTCACAGGCGTTACTCCCTTGTCAACTTTCGCTCTGTAAACATAGATGATACTTCCCAGTTCATATTCCTGACCGACGGCTCCATCCGGTGAATGGGAGTACTTCCGTTCCTGTTCCCCAGGCTCAACAAGGGCAATTAAGGCTTCAACCAGTAGTTTTCCTGGGTAACCTTGGTCGCCATCAGGTGATTCGAGTTGGAAGAATCCATAAGAGGATCCTAGTCCAGATTTGGGTAAATGTGCTAGTTCTGCTCGCGAGAATAAAGATGGTGTTTCTTCGGATGATAGAATCTTCCAAGGTAGTGAATCGAACCCGACGGGTCCGCCGTGCAGAGAGACGCGAGGGCTTTCTGGAGAAGATCAGCTAGTTGTGATGCTGGAGTTGAAGAAAGAGCTCACCGTTAGTCTGCGCCTCAAATTCAGCTTTGAATCCATTACGTTCTAGAAGGTGATTGCCGACAGGAATACGATTAGTGTATCGTCCAATGATAGTACCGTTGTATTTCTGTTTGAGATGGTCCTTTGGTGCTTCAGGTCCAATGACTATATCGTGGGTCTACAGACATCCATCGGCAAAGATCGAGGTCGATGGCATTGTCAGAAACCTACCCGTCCGTCAGCTTGAACTATGATACGGTGAAAAGTTACACCGGTCGGTACAACCTGTGTTAGATAAGTATTTAATGGAGACGAGCGGTGAGGAAGACAGACACGCACCTCAACGGCTAATGAAGGCGTCAAAAACGGTAAAGTTAACAAAACGGGGTCGAATTCAGCCATTTGGTCCTTTCTCAACGCAGTAAAGTCGGATGATGAAAGTGGGTAGAAGAGGGATGAGTCCCGGAATTATCCACAGAAGAGATTGAACCTCGGAGTATCTATGTTCAGCTGACAACTGGAGCTTGATTACGTTATCTCGAAATCAGCTTGGATGGAGTATTACAACGTCAACATCTCGCGCCCGAGACGCTCTCAGACGGATGAGTACCCAGCAGATCATCCTTTCCTTTCCTCAGCCTCGGGCAAGGCCAATGGTGAGTTTGAGTCCGATTCGTGGTAACTTTTGATTGTCGGTATTGACTCATGGTTTGTGAGATGGAGCAGAAATGTAATTTTAGAAGTATTCAAGTAATGTATCGGAACACGACGCGTCGAAAAGGAAGGGAATAAGGACAGAGAGAAGAATCATTAGTTTATTTTGGTGCTGTAGTGTAGAAGGAGCCAAAGTTTCTCATTTGAAAAGTAAATGAGAATACGAAGCAAGTAGGCCAGAATTGATTCATGGACGCGGAGATCTCGGAGACTTGTCATCGGTGTAAGCTTGGTCCTGTTTGTCAATGACCTTGGTTAATAGACAAAGCCAAACTTTGGGCTCCCAATCGTGAGAAACACGCTCGACAACGACATACCGCTCGTCGACCTCAAGACACTCGCCAGCCCTCGTCAAAACTCGCGAAGTGAGTGTTTCATCTGATCAAGGACGCCGTTATAGTCCTGTTGCAACTTTTCCGAAGGAAATCGGTTCAGAGGAAGGGTTGGATTAGGCTCGGAGTGGTCGGATGATCATCTTGGATTGACCAACTTTCTGCATTTACAGCTCGAACTTGTGCGATATCAGCTTCGCAGTACGTATATCTCGGATTAGAGGAATCGGGCTCTGAAGTTTTGTCACCCGTAGCGTTCGCCCGAAAATTCAAGTAGCCCAGCATGATCATTCCTAAAGAGAACAGGCGCATCATCTACGAAAACCTCTTCAAAGGTGCGTGGCCTTGAATTGTTTGGAGACGTTAGATCCTAACGTCAATCCTTGTGCTAATAGAGGGCGTGATGGTAGCAAAGAAAGACTTCAATGCGCCGAAGCACGAAGAACTCGACGTTCCTAACCTCCAAGTCATCAAGGCCCTTCAGAGTTTGACCTCGAAGAAATACGTGAAGACCCAATTCTCGTGGCAGTGGTACTACTATACCCTTACTCCAGAAGGTGTTGAATACCTCCGAGAATGGTGCGGAATTCTCTCCTCCCGTCGCCCAGTACCTCGAACTCAAGTTGTCTTTTTAGGCTCCACCTCCCCGCCGAAATTGTCCCCTCCACTCACAAAAAGGCTGCCCGGCCACCCCGTCCCGCTGGCGTTCGTCCAGGTGGAGGAGAAGGTGCTTACCGTGCTCCTCGTGGAGACCGTGACTCCTACAGGAAGAAGGAAGATGCTCCTGGTGAATTCAGGCCGCAGTTTGCTGGTGTTGGTCGTGGTGCTCCCAGAGAATAAACGACTGCTGGGTTTTGGTTATGCTACCCATTTCCACTTACCGATAGGGTTCCGTATGACCATGCATGCTATGTTGACTTTTTTTTTTGCATCTAATATTCCTGTTGAGTTTGACCGGAGCTCACGTACAAGTAAGGTCTAGATGGCTCAACTATTGGGACGAATGGTATGACGACATTCATTTCAATCAAGGTCCCAGCGGTGTCGATTCCGAGGTATTCAAAGGAGGAGGGTGTTTCCTTGAATCAATTTGTAAAGTATTCGGCGTATTTGGAAACAGCCTTGAACAATGAGGGAGCTTTACTTCAACAAAGTGACTTTCTCATCACGAAGGAGGCTAGAAAATTGCCGCAACGAAGATGAGCACTGTTGACGGTGACCCTGCATCCGCGACGGAAGTCACGGTCTCCGACTCCGAGTCACTCGTTCCCCGGCTCGGCTCTCGAGGTCTTTCCTCCCTCCCTATATGCTGTATCCAAACGTTCACCATGGTCTCAAGCATCGTCCGCTGCTTCTCCTGCCAAAGCGACAGTTAACATTGACAACATCATTCAAGCACGAGGCTGATCAAGACTCCCCCTGAATTAGTGCACTGTGCTTAATGCTATGTCGTTATTTAAACATTTGATGCTACTAGACTAGGCATCTCGAACCCAAACTCTTCTTCAACCAGACTAATCTCTGGTTGTTTACAGTTCTCTAATGGGCGTTGTAGTACAGGAAAGCCAAATATACGCGTCGACGTTATATCGCCTTGGACACGGTTGTCCTCTGTGGATTCCAGAGCCGAATAATTCGCTGTCAAACGAGTACCAAGAAACAGGTGTACGGATCGGCGATGTTGGAATCCTCACGAGTGATGGAGGGTTCGACTTTGTTTTCAATGCTTGCTGCTCAGAAGACGATCCAGTCAATCAATTTGGTGTTCCACAAGGTTTTCAGCCGCTGAGTTGGGACGGTACAAAACGAGAGATATCCAAACGATTTCGACCTGGAGCTCCTATTTTGAGCAGGGGTGCGACAATATTGGATCTTGAGGTTGCCGTGCCGTGAGTTTCGACCTGATCTGAGAAATGTTATGGATATCTTATCCATCTAATCTTCTTCTTAGCGGTCTTCCTGTAGGAGGGGGAGGAGGCATCGGAATCCGGTTCAGTATCGAAAAGGGAGCGGTCATTATGCCTCCCAATGGAGCGGATCGTACTGACAGTCTCAATCTGTCTATTTTCCGCAATTACGCGACAAAAAACTCGACCAGCTGGTACGAGTTTATCAACGGTACTTTAGGCCGGGAAGTCGACAACGGTGCCATCTACTTCATCACCGGTTTCGACAAGACTGACTGTTGGGAGAACGCGGTCATCCAGGATGAATCGAAGGAACGAGGATGCGAGTTGATCTTGGCCACTAGCGGGTTGGCTGGGGATGGTCACATTCGATTGTCTGCCGCTTCGATGTACAGGTCGATGTCCAGCAGATGCTCTTCCAGCAATAATCCTTACCAAAACCAGTCGTTGTTCATCCGAGGCTTTCGAATTGCCATGCGACGCAAGGTCTTCTTTGGTAGGCTAGAAGTAGAAGTGAAGAGTACGGATGGTGTATCGCCAGAGGAGTTGTTCAGTAAAAGAGGCGGCAATCTTCCATTTGGTCGAAGTCACACTGCCTCCTCTGGGTCCAGTTCAGGACTGGAGATGTCGTCCAGTAGCAGTGCTAGTCGCAGCTTCAGCTCGTCCCAACAGGTCCTTTCTACCGTTTCCGAAACGTCTAATGATGGCAACGATAGCGAGGATACTGAAGAACCCAGAATCAAGATGTGTTTTGCTGGTACTTGTGAAAGAGTTTTTCCTCTTCTGACGCAAGTTGACCAGTTGTATCACCCACTGAACTACATCAACCAGTACATCTTGAATTCGGTAAGTGATTAGAGGTACTGTAAGAGATCGCTGTTGGTTATAAATCGCACTAGAACGAAGACATCGAGGTTGTCATAACTCACGACAATGATTGGATTTCGGTGCTGAGGAACGAGGTATGCAAGTTTGACCAGATGCTAATTTTCTTTCCTTTGACAATCTGTCGCTTAGGACATTGAAATGCCTGGTGATTACGCTCTAGTCGACAGGTTCAACGGACTGTTTGACATCAAGGTGATAGGAGGTAAGATAGCATGGATTTTCATTCATATCGTCGGATTTACTCTTCTAAGGCTGCGCCTACCTCGATCGTCTCATCCAAAGCGATATCGTTGAAGGACATGCAGACCCTGTGGCTGCTTCGCCAGAGACAGGCCATGGCGAAATCCGACCGAATGCCAAACGGTAGGATTTTCAGTTCGATATCCTCATACAGTTTTTGACTTTGATAACTTACAGTTCATCAGACATCGAAGACAAGGTTGTGGAAGGACATGGCAAAGATAAAGGTGACGATGATAAAGACCGTTCGAGGTTGTAGTACGTCCGTGCTACATCCACGAAAAGCCATGTACGCTCATACACATTCGTCGCAGCCTTCTAGAGAACGTAGGCAAAGGGATTATCAGGACTACTGATAGCAAGAAAGAGCTCACTATTCTTCTCCTGCGTGAGACCGGTGTCGGGAAGACCGCCCTACTCTCTTTCATCGGCAACGTCCTTGCAGGTCACAAAGTTGATCGCTATATCGATTTGCATGAACCGTCGATTGAAATGGGTGGACCACAATCCCAGAGCCAAACAGACGCGGCAACGCTCTACGAGTTCGTGAGCCAGAATGACGTCGTAGTGCGCATACTCGATACACCTGGCCTGGCAGACACACGTGGGGTAGTCGTGGATGACCGTCATCGCCGAGGCCATACAGGACCATGTCGCTGTTGTCAACGCTGTCCTCATCCTCGCCAATGGCACCCAGCCTCGGCTTGGTGTTGCAACTGACTATGCACTTACTTCTTTGACATCTGTTGGAAGAGAGAATCCCCTACATTCGACATACCCAATATACTCCTAATTTAGTATCTACGTTTCCGATTACGGTTACCCTATTAATGACTGGTACTTCCGTTTACTCCTTTTATGATTGTTTCGACTCCTTTCGTATGTTACTTATTTACCTGCGTACGCTATTCCCGACACCTCAGCTTTACCCTTCCGTGGTCTGCTGAGGTGTGTATTCCCGTACCTTTACTTATTCGATAGTCAGGCTTACTTTCGTCCTAACAGAACTCATACTTACGTCTGTCTGTTAGGTACGATATGCACAGAGCTTTACCCTTCCGTGGTCTGCTGAGAACTCATACTTACGTCTGTCTGTTAACATCTATCTTCCCTTCTACTCTAGTTGACAATATCGGGTTCATTTTTACCAATGTCCCCAACCCACTGGCTTGTAACTTCACACAAGAGGCTCTTCCAATCAAGTTCCGAGGCGCACAGCAATTTTTGCTTGACAATCCAGTGGCGACCTGGAGGAAGTACCAACAACTCGAGGGGAAGAGAAAAACAAAGGGCCTCTTCGCTACTGTCGAGCAGGCAGAATACAAGGCGCTTGAAGTGTTGGCGGATTTAGTCAATTGGATTGATCAGTGCCCACCTCAGCCGACAAAGGATACCATTTCGCTCTACGAGCAGTCACGGATCATCGAGGAGAATATACTCGATGCTCTTGCTCAGCTGCAATACACCGCTGAAAAGAAATGTGAACTGGAGGAACTAAAAAAGCAGCTGGAGAAGGCGAATTCTGTAAGTTTTTCAAAGGCATTGGGGACACGCTCGCTGATTGAAAGGGAAGCAGGACGTCGACATGCTCGAAAAACTCGGGATTATGATGTCGAAAAAACGTTACATACGAAAGCCTCAGTCCGATCAATTTACAGACATTTGCTTGGTACCCGACTGTCACAGCAACTGCTCTCAAATTACTCTTCATCCCTCGACTTTTGGGGACATAGTTTACATGTTCTTGAACGAACTCGCCCGTGACCACGCCGAGAATTGCTCTGTATGTGGACACAACGGAGGGCAGCACTCGCTCTCCCGTGTCATCTGGCAACAAGTGGAGGAAGATGTGCAGGTTGCCAACAACTATAGGCGGATGATGTATGAAAAGGCGAAGAAGGAGAAGGGGAAACAGGAAGCCTCAAAAGAACTGGCGGAGAAGGAAATTGACAAGGCAACTAAGGAAATTCAAGCAGCTATCGGTCAGATCGCAGGCGCCGTAGGAGCTTACTCAAAACTCGCACTATCGGGAAGCTTCTCCACTCAGATAGTCAAATCAATTCAGATCATGAAGTATAATATTGAAGCGATAAGACAGAAGGGGGATTTAGGCGCAGCAGAGATTCAGAACTTGAAGGAAAGCGTGGCAAGCATGGAGATGAAGCTGAAAATTCCGGAGGAGGCTACAAATGAAAAGCGGGAACGGGAAAACTTCATTTTTCGTTCCATTGACTTCGTGGGCAGTAAAGTCACAGCACTCTTCACTTAGGATAAACGAGGATTTGAAATGAAATATAGTAAATATTCACATGTAAGGTCATGATAAGATTGCTTTTTATACAGTGGTACCCCACTAGGTGTAGGGGCTGGATTCAGCATTAGTTTTGCCAGGAACCACGGTACAGTCATTTTCCCGTCCGATGGAGCAACCGGCATCAACTGTCGAGACCGAACCACGTTTCGTCAGTACGCTGAAAAGTATTCCGACAGCTGGTACGAGTTCATGAACGAAAAACTCGGAATGAAAGTCGAAAATGGGGCCATATATTTCATGACTAAAACTGACTGTTGGGAAATTGCGGTTTCCAGCACGCAACCTCAAGAAACGGACATGCAAGATGATTGTCAACACTGGTGGCTTAGCAGAAGGCAATGATCGTCCTGAAGTTGTCAGATTCTTCACAGGACCAGACATCTTCGAGTAGATGTTCTCCTCCCGATAATTCCAATGTCAATCAGGCTTTGTTCATTCGAGGGTTCCGCATATCTGTATGTCGGAAGTTGAAATCGTTTTTCAGTGGATCAGGTGTGGAAGTTACGAGCATGTACGAGTCATCATATAAGGGTGCTCTTGGAAAGAATGGATTCTATTTTCCGTATAGTCGCGAACGTTCTTACTCGTCCGAGTCCGGATCATCGCTCTCGACAGGATTCTTCTAAGGCTGCGCCTACCTCGATCGTGCCATCCAAAACGATATAGTCGAGGGGCACACAAATGAATCGCCTGCTGAACATCAACCGAATGTTCAAGCTGTCCAGAGATCGGGCTGCTGGTACGTGTCTGGCGTTATTTCAGCCCCAAGTGTTCGTGGCTTACTATTCAGTCCCTCCCCACCAGAACATGTAGAGTCCGCAGAAAGGTATGACTGCTTTGAAAGAGGTCTCAACTCGTAGGGCTGATTCTGTGCCCCATCGTTTCCCTTCTTTTACTTGCGGATGCGACTAATTGCAAGAGCAGCTGGAAGGAGGCTCATACATCAATTGTCAACGACTGAACATTGAATGTCTGGGATGGGGGGCCTAAACGGCCTGACCATGGATGCGTGTGAGTTGGCCACTATTTGTGCTTTCGATGGTCCGAGTCCCTGACCTTACCACGACTTCATAATACTTTTCTGTAGCATGAGCAAGCCGTTAACGAGTATAAGGCGTCGATAAGGGATCAGCTGACGCGAAAGAAAGGTCAACTATGAGTCAACTTGTGGGACTGGCAGTACGTATACGTCGTCGATGAAGTTTGGGCTAGAACAAGCGCCGAGGCGTGACCGGCCTGACCACGTGGACCCTAGGCCTCACCGCCATGACCCCCACAATGCCCACTAAATTCTCCCACGTCGCTCTGCTCCAGTTCATCAACCTCATCTGACAACTGACTCTTAAGGCAAAGAACAGTTGGACTGGGGCGAGCAGAAAGGAGAGATGACTCACTGCGCCGCTCGGGTTGGAACGTCACTGTGTCAAGTTCCTCAGATCATCCGCACAGCTCTAGAGAATTGATGGAGAGGCTGGTAAGTAGCAGTGTTTTATCTATCTAGAAATGTTCTGATTGCAGTCATTACCGCGATAGTCTGTGTTGACGAGGCGATGATATGACGCATTCTCAATTCCGATGCTGGAGAGCTTCAACTACATATTTAGCTTTGACTCTATATAAGTTGGTTTTTAGTTTCGGATGGAACCTTTCCTCACTTTCAATTATCGCCCCACCCTCTTCTCCCCCGTCCCTCCCACTCCTGTAGATGGACAAAGAGATTCAGGCGAGTCAGATATACTCCCGCGTTCTATACTCTCGTCGTCGTGGCTGCGCTCTGTGGGTTCCTGAGCCCAATAATGACCTTCCACCCGCCTATCTCGAGACAGGGGTACAAATTGGAGATGTAGGAATACTGAGGGCGGACGGCCGTTTCAGTTTCATCTTCAATGCCTGTTGCCCAGCAAGTGACCCCGTCAATCGGTACGGGGTCCCAGATGACTTTCAACCACTCATATGGGATAACTCGAATATTCGGGATAATACCGAGCTGAATGGGTTTCAACAAGTCGCTGGTAAATGGGATGGCCCGAGAGATATAATCCCCAACTACTTTCGGCCTGGCGAGCCTGTGATGAGTCGGGGTGCAGAGAAACGAGCTCTAGGTGCCGAAGCATCGGTTTCAGTACCGTAAGTGCTTGGATCTATTATTAAACCAGGATAATTTTAAACAACCTTTCCCTCAGTGGTGTCCCGGTGGGTGTAGGGACCGGATTCAGCATCACTTTCGCCAAGCACCAGGGTGCTGTTATTTTGCCTCCCAATGGCGTCATTAGCGTCGATTGCGAAGGACGAAGATTGTTTCGTGAATACGCTGAGAAGAACTACGACAGCTGGTACAGATTTTTGCACGAAAGGCGCGGAATGGAAGTCGAAGATGGTTCTATCTACTTCCTCACCGGGTTCGACAAAACTGATTGTTGGGAGATAGCGGTTTTTAGCAATAATCTCAAAGAGCGCATGTGTGAGATAATCGTCAACACTGGTGGCCTGGCAGGTGGTGATGGTCGTCTCAAGTTTTCAGACTCTTCGCATCTCGAGACTTTTTCGAGCCGATGCTCCCCTTCCAATAATGCCAATCTCAACCAGGCATTGTTTATTCGGGGGTTCCGAATATCCAGGCCTCGCAAGTTGCGGTCACTTTTTAGCGGGTTAGGCGTGGAACTAACGAGTACGTACGATTCATCATGGAAGGACACCCTTGGTAAGAAGGGTTCCTATTTTCCGTACAGTCGCGGTGGTCCTTCCTCATCGGGAGCTGGATCATCACGATCGACTGGATCTAGTTCACTCGGGGCGGCCCCATCCAATACATTCAGCGATACGATGGACGACGGTTCGTCTCCTGACTCATCTCGCGCGGGTACCACCAGTTCAGACGAGGATGGCCTTACACCACCGTCCGAGGTATGTCACTTTACATCCTGACAAGTTGTGTACGTGTTCTCAACTTCTACAAGCTCTACCACCCTTCAAAGGTCATCAACGACTATATCTTACAGTCTGTAAGAAACTCGTGAGATCGAATGCTTGAAAACCGTGTTAATGTCTGTACTTCGATTAGACGCCAGGCATTGAGACTGTCATCACGCATGACGAAGACTGGATCTCACTCTTAAACGATGAGGTTCGTATATTCTGTGACTTGTCAATTCAGTCTTACAGAACAAGTGATGACCAGGACATCGAGTTGCCCGATGATACAACATTAATCCAAAGGCTTCTGGATCGATGTCATATTACGGTCAGAGATGGCGCGTTGATTTTTTTGTTCGATTTGGGGAGACATGGCATGCTGAATTTGCCTTGTTCAGGTTGCGCATTGATTGACTATTTCGTCGAGAACCGGAGTCATCCTCAACAACTCATCATAATTGAAGAGTCAGACAACTCCAACAACCAAGATATTAAAACGGCACATGGAGTAGGGGAGGGTGAGAAAATCGACGCCATTTCTCCTCGCTCTCCCGAACTTGATTACGCAGCTGTTGAGCGCCTCAGGGTTTCGCTTCTTCCAGAGAAAACTTCCACCGAGTCTCGCCCAATGAATATGTATGGCAGTCACGATCACGGAACTAGCAATAGCGGTTACACTCTCCCAAACCTCGCAACCAACCAAAACCAGAATTCTTTTTCTACATCGTGCCACCTTGAAGCTTTGCGTGTCTCTCCACTGCCTGATATACCTTACGACTACAATCCTTTGATGCACAGCAATTCTGCGATGTACGATCAAGCATCCCACCATTCTTATCTTGCTTCTCCTCCACTGTCTGGAATCCTGACACCTACCTCAACTTATCCTGTTGCTGCTTCGACATCATACGTCCCAGCTCACGGCCATCAGGTTGATTCTCAACAGAACAAACAGAATATTGCAAATTTGCGCAGCTCGAGGACTTCGTCAGGAGGTCTGAAGAGAAGTTCCCCCCATGTTCTTGTCGAGCCTCCCATGAAGACTCGTCGTCGGCTTTCCGTCTCAACGAACAAGGATGTGTATCCTTATCACCTCAGACGTCGCCCTACCGGCGATTTCTCGGACGATGACGAGGAAGAGTTGACCGAGCTCCCTCCTAATGCGTCAGACCAGCAGAAAATCGAGCACCAACGATATCGTAACACGCTCGCTGCACGTAGGAGTCGCAAACGCAAAGAGCTCTATCAGCAGGAATTGGAGCAAAGGGTTGAACAGTTGACTATGGAGGTTGAGAAATGGAGGACGCGTGCAGAGATGCTTCGGAGGATAGTTGAGGGTCAGGGAATGAACGTTCCTGATTGGAGCGATGAAGGTGTGGAACCGGAACGGGATTCTGTTCGACGAGATGAGGAGCGTACGATTGGACCCTTGCCTCCAGTTCCTGGCGGTATGGGAATGTCTCAAACAATACCTGAGGAGACGAACTGGTCCGTGGCTGAGAATTCTTCGGCGGTGATGAGTTGAGGGTCTGTTGATGCATCTGTTCTAGCTGTCATTTTGAGGAAAGTGTTGGAACGTGATCGAGTTTGACGAATTGGACACATAATATTAGTAGGCTTGTTTGTAGTAATGTAGCAGAGGCCGGACTAAAAGATTGTATTTCAAGTTCAGTTTAGGCTATCAACGAAAGTGGCCGATTGAAGATCTCCTTTTGAATTTCCGTAGTTTGTTGTTGTTTTTGAACATTTTACACATTTGCATTGGATGAGAAGGAGCGGATACTTGTCTGAAAACAAGTATGGTTCATGTTCAAGGCCTCACATGCATATTTGAGCCTACACTTGACAAAGATCTTCGCTCCTGTTAGGCTGTTCAGAGCATCAGAGCCATAATCTGTCAGGGTATGTCACATACCACCATCCATTTTTGCAGTGTTGCTCAAGACGAGTAAACTTCACGCTACTTGGAAGGTTTTGCCCATGCATTAGGTTCGAGCTCGACGAGTGTATGAAACTTGCCCAGGTCGTAGAACAAGGAAAGATTTGAGATCGGATGGATTAAATAATGAACGAGACTGTGGTCTTGAGATCCGAGTCGTCGCCCAGAGTCGGATTGTAGAAGAGGCTTGTGAGAGAGGTCGAGAGGAGATAAGGTGTAGATGAGAAGATGGATCCGATTGGAGAGCTGCTCAAGTCTCCGAGAGCGATGAGTGGTCTTGACGATGAGCTTTGACATTTTCGGTGGCTTTGAATGAGGGCTGGTGTGGTGGTGGAAGTCGAACGTTCTGTTGAGATCGTTGAGAGTGGTTTTGTGCCAGTGGGCTGGGTTACGGATGCTCCGTCGACTGAAAAAAGACCTGACAACTTGAAGGAGTCTACATGTTTATATGAGAAGGGTTTACATGTAGAAAATTTCCTCCTATAAGAGAAGTGTTCAGTTCCTTGAGGGCATTGGAAATAGTGATAGTATGTCTTCGAAGTCGAAGAGAAAAAAAACGGCAAGTAAATCCCAACGCGCTTTGAGCAATTTCCTTTTTGGGCTGGGTCAACTGTGGACCGCAGCGACTGCTGCCATTGAATATCTTTCTTGGTCCACCATGCATGTCTTCATCTTGCTCCCATTTTTGCAAGTGCCTAGTAATGGATCAGTTTATCGATACTGAAGCTTCAATTGACATCCAACTTTCAAGATCATTTGGGAAAACGTGAAGGGGGCAAAGGAAAGGGAAAATGAGGGTCCGGGAAAGCGGGGATATTCGAGGAGCCTACACGGCCAAAGGTTGGATTGACGAGAAGATATCCTGACGCAGAGTTATCCCGGTGACAACCTGGCTGGATATCATATCGATATCATTTCAATTTTATAATTTTGATGTCACACAATTGTTGTCCTTCTGTGAGAGGCCTTCCCATTTTCAAGAACCCGCCGACCTTTGCCCAATCCCACTGACAGACGTACGCGTCGTTGCACTGCTTATGTCATGTTCAACTTTTTCCCTCCCACCATATTCACGTCAACCAACTTCCTCACGCATTTGGCCCCACAACTCGCATTCAGGCATCGAGAACCTCAAGACCAAGTCTCAAAAAGATTATTTACGCCAAACTCACGAGCGGTCTTTACTCTGTAGAATTCCAGGTTGAATTTAAAGTTTGCAAAGGGCGCAAGTCAGGCCACTCTTCGCTCCTGCAAGATGGTCAAGTTAAAACAGCAATACCAGCTCGTTAACGCCAGGGTGACTCGCATCAATAAGCTCAAGCCCTCTCACAGCTCTCGCTCTTGCTCTCAAGGCATCAAAATTCCAAGAGCTACGAAACGTTTTCAGACGATACTCAAGCTTTTCTCCCATGCCTTCAACCGTTGTACTGTAACCTCTGGCTCAAACACCCGATTTCTCCAACCTCAAGCCCTTGTTCAAGCCCTCACTCTCAAATCATCAAGCTTGTTGGACCCACAATGTCTTCAACTCACGTTCAAACTTTTCGCTACATGCCCCTCAAGCACACGTGCTTCAGACCATCTTACTGCAATCTCTGGCTCAAGACAAGGCCTTCCTCTGATGATGTTGTGGCGGAGGATTTGCACGCGGTGTTGCTCATTGTGGACTATATATCTCCAGGTGAGCTGCCTCACGTCTGCAGATCTGAGCCCTTTCTAACACTTTTCTTGTTTTTTTTTTCTACCGAGCTTCTGAAGAAGGATCAAAAGGCCCTCCTGAGTTCCCGGGCACATTGAGACTTGTGTGTGCTCTACACTGTAGAAGCTTAACTACGATATACTGTACTGTACAATCTACCATTATATAATTTTTCAACCATAATCTGAAGGATCAATGGCTGGTTTCATGAGAGCAGGGAATAGAGCCAGAAAACAGGAATGGTCACAGCTGGTCAGTTACCTTTCTGGGGGAAATAGTACGGTGTCAGGCCACCCACATGTACTGATCTGACAGCTCTGAATGATATCTTTCCAGAAGTCATCTTTTTACTCTTGGTCTAACGGTATCATCATGATATCCAATTGATAGCACCTGATATCCCCCCGTTGGATATCTCTGTGATATCCCAGGTCCACGCCCGTGTAATTGCAGCCCAGGTCGAATTGTTGGGTAGATATTGACTTTTTCCCTTCAAGTTTCAAAGCTCAGGGAAGACTGGGGAAGGTGTCGCGCTCATTGAAAAATTACGGTCTTTGCGTTATCGATTATCTTCGATTCCCACATACAATGAGGATCGAGTCATTGTGACAAGAAGTAGGATGACAGGCTGTTCAGGAAAGCTGTAGAATTAAATGAGGTCTTCTCAACTCGCCCCCTGACCAAAATCTGCTGTTGAACAGGCGATGCTAACGTCGCCGTTAAGGCTGCTTCAATCTCATGCTCTTTTCATAAAATCAAGTTCGATGGAAATCCGAACTTGAAAACCAACCTCACCTTCATCCAACCTCACCCTCTCTCTTGCGATGATAGTGGGTAAACTCGCAAGCCAACTATACTCAGCCGCATTGTACACACTGTGTCGCGGCTGCGCTCTGTGGATTCCAGAACCAAACGAAGAGCTACCACCAGCATATCGCCAGATTGGGGTACGGATCGGGGATGTCGGTATCTTGAGGGCCGACGGTAGCTTTGACTTCATATTCAACGTCTGCTACCCCGCCGACCACGAAATCAATTCGAACTACGGAGTACCGGACGATTTTGAGCAGATAGAATGGAACGGCAGGAAACGTGTGACTAGAAACTATTTTCGGCCTGGCGAACCTATATTGAGCCGTGGGGCAAAAAAACAGGTGTTGGATGTCGGAGGCTCTGTCTCTATACCGTAAGTATCGTCGTCTTATCAGGGCGCACTCGAGCAAAAATTTAATTCTTTCGTTTAGAGGTATGCCGGTGGGAGGAGGTGCAGGGTTGAGCATCAAGTTCTCTAAGGATCGAGGCGCAGTCATCCTACCCCCCAATGGAGCTGACAGCATCGACTGTCAAAGTCTCGATGACTTCTTCGATTACGCCCAACGACATGGTACTGGATGGTACAAGTTCGTGAACGAGAAGCTCAGGATGCAAGTAGAGAATGGGGCTCTCTATCTCGTCACCGGATTTGACAAAACCAACTGCTGGGAGAATGCAGTTTTCAGTCACAACCTCAAGGAAAGAGCGTTCGAGATAATCGTCAATACTGGCGGTTTGGCAGGGGGGGATGGCCGGTTTCAGCTATCAGACTCCTCCCTCCGCGAAGCATTCTCAAGCAGATGTTCCCCTTCCAATAACGTGGACCACAACCAAGCCTTGTTCGTTCGAGGCTTTCGGATATCCATGCATCACAAACTGAAAACCTTCTTCGGGAGATCACCTATTGAAGTTACAAGCACGTACGACTCGTTATGGAAGGACATCATTGGAAAGAAGAGTTCCCAGTTTTCATTCAGGCGTGGAGGGTCTTCTTCGTCGGGGCCCAGATCACCATCCTCTGGATCAAGTTCATCTCGGGGAAGGTCATCTTCATCGTCTTCTGTGTACTCTGACCTATCGGACGGAGAATACGACAGTGATACCAGCCTGGAAGAGGACGACGATTATGATCCATCGCCAGAGGTTTGCAGCTTTCGTTTGGATTTCGAATTTGAATGGTTAATTTAACGACAATTTCTTAGGTTTATGACCCCTCGCAAGTCGTCAACAACTACATCTTGCGGTCTATAAGCGGTCGAGATGATGTTAAAGTCGTTATCACTCACGATGAAGACTGGTTTGCAGTGTTGACTGACGAGGTTAGTCTGCTCACTCCCCCGGGGCATCCAACCTTGAACTTACGGACCGTCCATAGGACGTTGAGATGCCCGACGAAGAGGAACTGCTCAGGAGGTTAAAGAATCTGTTCCGTGTTACGGTTAAAGATGGTACGTTTATGCTTTTCCATTCAAGGAACTGTCATTGAATTAAACTCCCCCTCGCTTTACAGGTTGTGCATCTATGAAACACGTCGAAGATTCACTCGACCCATCTGAATTGGACCGGACTTGTTCCATCGCTGCAGATTCGAGTGTTCAGACTGACTTTATCAATAACGTTGAACCTTCTCCTCCCCAAGACGACCTCGTACGAGCTTCATTCGTCGACACCTCCCCTCTGGCATCTGCCGAGCACGGAGGCCACGCTCTGCGGGTTCCAGAACCAAACAAAGAGCTAACGGCCGAATATCGTCAGACTGGGGTACGGATTGGTGATGTCGGTATCTTGAGGGACGACGGTAGCTTTGACTTTGTCTTCAACGTTTGCTGTTCCGCCAACGACCCTATCAATCAGTACGGGGTTCCTACTGATTTTCAGACACTGTCATGGAATGGCGCGAAACGTAGAATGAGTAACATTTTCCGACCTGGTGAGCCTGTGTTAAGCCGTGGTGCAAAGAAGCAGGCATTGGGTGTTGAAGGCACAGCTTCTGTACCGTAAGTGTCGTTCTCTTATTGGCATGTACCCGAGCAAAAGCTGAAACCTATTCGTTTAGAGGCATTCCGGTGGGAGGAGGTGCAGGGTGGAGCACCAGGTTTTCAAAGGATCAAGGCGCAGTCATTATACCCCCCAATGGAGTTGATAGCGTCGACTGTCAAGACCTCGCTGTCTTCCGCAACTACGCCGAACGGCATGCTGTTAGTTGGCATAGTTTCGTGAACGAGGAACTCGGGATGGAAGTAGAGAACGGGACTATCTATTTCGTCACCGGATTCGATAAAACTGACTGCTGGGAGAATGCAGTTTTCAGTCATAACCTCAAGGAAAGGACGTTCGGGATAATCGTCAATACTGGTAGTTTGGCGGGGGACGATGGTCGTCTCCATTTATCGGACTCCTCACTTTGCGAAGCGTATCAGAGCAGGTGTTCCCCAGCCCATAATTTGGATCGCAACCAGCCCTTGTTTGTTCGACACCTATACGTGCATCAGTTAGGACCGAGATTCCCTCGTGGAACGTCGTCACTATCCTCTTCCTCTGTATACTCTGACCTATCGGTTCTAAACGTCGCCGGTGACCAGTATAGGGTACTTGGAGATTTCAAAAGGAACGGCAAGAAAAGTGCGATTGAAAATGTTTCACGGCCTGGGGAACCTTTATCAAATTGTGATGCAGAGACGCTAGGTTTTGAAGGCACAGCTCCTTTAGAGTTCGGTGATCCAAGTCCACAATATTGGATGGTACAGGCACAACGTTTGCAGCCACCAGCCCACACGTTACGAGCTCAGGACCCCGATTGTCTACGGGATGCGGAGGCCAAGTAAGAAGTCAGTTTTCTCGTCATGCATATACATACTAAAACTTGGTTTCTACTCAGAGCTCGACTACAGAAGAGACCTTCACATAACCGCCTCCAGCATAACGAGATGCCCAGCATCCAAACACCAGGGTTCGATTACTTCTGCCCTTGGGAAAGGTCAGCCACGCGGCCATTAGTGCTGTGGATGTGTGATCCCTCTCCGAGTGTTTCATGTATCAGCAGCTCTGACTCATATGTTCAATGCCCTTTGATCCCGAGCTCATCATTGGCACCTCCCAACCACCGGCGAATGTCTAGCTCTAATACATTTACAACAGACACCGGTAGCAGTGTGCTTTCACGCCCAGACAAGCGGCCGTCCAGCCATCGGATTTTCATGTGGAAGATGGTGAAGCTTGATCCATATGACATCTGTAGACTGCGTCGTCACTGTATCAACCCGAACTTGCCTATCAACGACGGCATTCGACTTGCCGACGATGACGACAGAGAAGAGGTAGCGCTGAATTGCAGGGAGTTTTCCGAAACCTCGGTGAGTCCTTTATGTGTATGTGGAGGTCACCACTAAAATGCGGATGGTCATCGTTAGTGTTTCTCTCTCAATACTCTCCTGCCTTCAGACATGGAGCGGGGGCGTAAAATGCGTCATGCTGACTCGGTACCTCTTCTGTACAGTTCAGGCTTTATGAGCGACTACATGGTACTCGCTCATCCGAGACGTGCTGTTGCTATGCAATGTTTACGTTTCGAGTCGCAGCTTCGGGATTGTGTAGAGGTGTCATCTCTCCCTTTTTCTTCCTCTCTTTCCCACACCATCTTCCTACCGTCCAGTCAACATTCTAGATTAGAACGGCAGCGCTGTAGAATGCAATGTCGAAATTACGGTCAAGAAAAACCTGAAGAGTAAGTAGTTTTTTCGTTTTGAATCATTTCTGGTAGAGACTTACTGAATCTGTGCTTTGGATTATCTAGAAACGCAGACGGGTCTCAGGAGGAGATCTCTCACGCGATCTCGCACGGTTGTGGCTCTTGCGAATGCAAGTTTTCGACCAATAATGGTCGTGGTCAAACCCCCCGATTCAGCGGGCAACTCGATGAGGTTGGGGGGGGGTTGAGGTATGAATCGGGAACCACGACAATCAATGGTCGGAAACTTGACATCACACTTGCTTGGGACGACGTTTTGAATTATTGACCGTAGTACTGCGTTGTTCTCTCCTGTCCTTTTCGGGCTTTCGCTATTCTTTGCATATCATTCATATCATCCATTTGTAGATCATTGTTTCTTGTCGTTCGATTTGTAATGCACTATCGAATTCAAATTTTTGCAATCTAATTGATTTCGATTCTCTTTGTGTTTCTCGGCCTGTACAGTGCGACTCACACCTTTGACGTCAACGGTTGACCCTTGCGGGGGGTTGCTCTAAACTGATATCCTGCCAAGGACTTGAAGTTATCGGACTGATATGATTTTATTCTGAATCAGACTTGACGGTGTGGAAAGTCAAGCTATTACGACGCTGAATTTTGGGCTGGTGCACATTACGCTAGCGACATGTACCCGTTATCAGTCTGCTGTTTTCGATATTTTTTACCTATTTACGTCGTGGATGAGAAGGACGGACGCCGGATTCGAGCGAAGCATCGCGAGCACTCGGAGTCTGCCTAGGGGAGGCTAGGATTCGAGCGGGTACTTGACAAGTGTGGTCCATGTTTAACGTTCAACGGTTAATCCTGCTCACATTCGAGCCAATACTTAACGAAAATCCTTACCGTTTGTTCAGAATGCCAGAGCTTTATCTATCGCTTGGAAGGTAGCATCGTGGGTGAGAACCGTCATATACCACCACCCCTTTTCTCAAGAACGAATAACTTTACGCTACTTGGAAGGCTTCCTTTCAAGCTCGACGAGCATATTGAACTTGTCCAAGGAATAGAACAGTCCAAGAAGCTTGAACTCGAATTTGAGTCTTGTAAGAGAGTCGAGAGGAAATCAGTTCATAGACGAGAGCATGGATCCGATTGGAGAGCTGCTTGCGCCTAAGTCTCCGCGAGCAATGGGGGGTCTTGACGATGGGCTTTGACATTTTGATCGAATTTGATGATGGCTGATGTTGGTGATACTGGAGTGTGGTGGTGGAAGTCGAAGATTCTGTAGAATCGTTTAGATTGGTCTCGATGGCATTGAAAACAGTGATAATATGCCTCCGAAAAAGAGAACAGCATTCCAACTGAGCGATTTCCTTTTCGGGCCAACGCGCCGCCCAATATCTTCAGTTTCCCTCCACCATCCGTTTTGCCTGCGCCGCGTGTTCAAGAAAGCTCCCATTCTGCAAGTGCCCAGTAATGGTGAAGCTTCAGTTATCACCTACAAGATCATTTGGGAAAATGTGCAGGAGGCAAACGAAAGAGAAATGAGGGGAAGCGGCCCCGGGAATCTTCAAGAGCCTGGTTGCAGTCCAGGGTAGATGAGAATATCAACTGGAGAAGCTGTTGAGAGAAGGTGCGCAGCCTTCATTATCGTCTCTGAGGGTGTCCTGAGTGAAACGTACGGCAAATTTAGAACATGCTGTTGAGGAGGCGATGTGTACTACGAAGCTTTTTCCCCACATGCCAATGGACTCAGCGGACGCTATATCACATATACAGCATCCATCCAACCCCCAATACAGATTATATGCGAGACGTTGGAGGGCTTCAAGTTCTATTTAGTTTCTACACAAGAAGCTCTAATTTCGACAGACTAACCTCTGCTTCCATCCAATCCTACGGCCAGCCTTCCGCTGGCATCCCTTCTGACGATGGACAAAGAGGCTCAAGCAAGCCAGATATACGCCCGCACACTATACCCTCTTGGCCGCGGTTGTGCTCTCTGGGTTCCCGAGCCAAACAATGACTTGCCACCTGCTTATCTGCAGACAGGAGTCGAGATCGGTGATGTTGGGGTTCTGAGAGCGGATGGCAGTTTCGACTTTGTCTTCAATGCTTGCTGCTCAGCAGACAACCCCGTCAATCGGGATGGAGTTCCGGATGACTTTCAACCACTCGTATGGAATGGCATAAAGCGCACCTTTCACAACTATTTTCGGCCAGGGCAGCTCGTGTTGAGTCGAGGTGCCATAAAACGGGCTCTGGATATCGAAGGCACAGTTTCGGTACTGTGAGTAATTAAGACCTAACATTTGGGCCGCTCATGATTAGGTTGCTTTTAGTGGAACCCCAGTAGGTGTAGGGGCTGGGTTCAGCATTACATTTGCCAAGAACCACGGTGCAGTCATTTTCCCGCCCAACGGAGCAACCAGCATCGACTGTCGAGACCGAACCACGTTTCGTGAATACGCTGAAAAGTATTCTGACAGCTGGTACAGATTCATGAATGAAAAACTCGGAATGGAAGTCGAGAACGGCGCAATCTACTTTATCACTGGGTTCGACAAAACTGATCGCTGGGAGATTGCGGTTTCCGGCAACAGCCTCAAGGAACAAACATGCAAGATTATTGTCAACACTGGTGGCCTAGTAGGGGGCGAGAGTCATCTGATGTTGTCGAGTTCCTCACAGGACGAAACATTTTTGAGCAGATGTTCTCTTCCCAATAATCCCTATCTCAATCAGGCCTTGTTTATTCGAGGGTTCCGGATATCTATACGTCGCAAGTTGAAATCATTTTTCAGTGGATTAGGCGTGGAAGTCAAGAGCATGTACGACTCATCATGGAAAGAGGCCCTTGGCAAGAAGGGCTCTTATCTTCCGTATAGTCGTGGACATTCTTCAGGCTCACCTGGATCCGGGGGATCACCATCGACGGAATCCAGTTTGCTTGGGGAATCAACATCCTTACATGGCAGAACATCTAAAACCAGCGACGTGATCATGATGGACAGAGATTCTTCTCCTGAGCCATCTTGCACGGGTAACGACAGTGATACTAGTATAGACGAAGACGATCATATACCACCGTCAGAGGTTTGTTTATTCACTGTGACCATTGTTCGCGTGTTCTCAAATCTTGTCAGCTCTACCACCCCTTGAAGGCCATCAATGACTACATTTTACAATCCGCAAGAGGTCAAGACGAGGTCGAGGTCGTCATCACCCACGACGAAGACTTCTTTGCGATTTTGACTGACAAGGTTAGTCTGCTCACTCCAAAACATCAGATCCTGAACCTATAGACTATGATAGGACTTTGAGATGCCCGATGAAAAGGAACTGCTCAGAAGGTTAACGGATCTGTTCCGCGTTACGGTGAAAGACGGTACGTCCATTCTTTGTCATTCCAGTGATCGTCATCGACTTGAACTTTACCTCCCTGTACAGGTTGTGGCTCTTTGGAACGACTCGAAGTTGCCGATTATTCATTACACCGATCTGAATCCGATCCCGCAACTGCTGACTCTTTGAGTTTTCAGGATGACATTGATATGGATCATACCTCTGGCTGTTCTTTGGACAAGGAGATGTTGCCGGCACCCAGACCCCCATATATCCGAACGGCACTAGCTTCCTCGATGTCCCCCGCCAAGAGGACCCTTATTCCCCAACGCAAGCATCATAAACTTCTCAAAGACGGTTCCGACTCTGAAGCCATAGACCGCGTCTTTACCGAGGGCCTCAAGGCATACTGGAACTCTCCATGGGCTTCGTGTTCAGGTGGAAGGTCTAGGTGGAGGAATCAATACCTTGTTGAATTTTTGCAACAGCGAGGTATCGAAAGATCTAAAAAGCAAGTGGCTAGTCATCTACAGGTTCTGCGAAATATGTGGAAAGGTGAACCGGAATATCACCTCATAGCAGGCGCAGACGAAGCCGCCCTCGATCCAGATTCTAGTTCTAGCAACTCCATTTCATCCTCATCCTCACTTCTTTCCAGTCTTCCTACATTTGTTCCTTCGAGTCCTGTATCTGACTCGGAAGATGGCGGGGGACCTCGGTCAGAAGGGTAAGCGAATGTTTATTTCAAGTCGGTCCATCCTAATTTGACTTGTCACCTTTCCAGAGACGGGAATATGTGAGCCTGTCCAAGTTGTTACCGTATCATTTGAGTCCGAAATCTAACTATGTATAGCTCCGACAATCAACACATCTACCCCCCAGAAGCAGGTCACAGCTACGTGTACAAGATCCCCCTCCCTGAACAGAACCATATTCCCGTGCCAAACCTCCCAAAGCGGCGTCCCACCACCCTACAAAGTAACGAAAAGAGGAACTTGGGATTGGCTTGCTTCTTCTGTCGGTTAGTCCGTTAGTTTCCATTTCTTGGCCTTGCTTCTTAAACCCTCAATCCATAGTGGCCGAAAGATTGCTTGTGGTCCACACGATCCGAAAAGTTCAGATCGTACCTGCGGGTAAGCTCATATCTTTCCCCAAAATCGCTCATTACTGACCCCGTTTGTAGTCAATGTCATCGTCGCTCCCTCAAATGCGAATATCCGACGGAAAGCCGGAGGGGTATGCGAAAGAAGAGAAACTCGGTCGAATTTCCTCCTGGTTTTGCAGAACAACGACAACAAGATCTCGGTACCCTCGGTTCTTAAACAACTTCTTTTATCTTAATGTTATGGTGATTCAAAGTAATCTTCAGCCTGCTTTTCCTTATGTCATACTGGCTAGTGTTCTCGATGGACACGGTACAGGGAAACCTGTGTAGTAGATCACACGTGCTCATCAAGTGCTTACAAGTCGCTTCCTAAGTTACTTCAGCAACGTCCATTCGCTTGGCCAGAAACTTGAACTCCGCACACCTCTACTTCCATTTTCTAACCTTACGCCTCCAATGGTGGCATGCCCGTGATGTGTTGATGATCTGTCCCAAATTGCTGCGACGGCAGGACATACATGTGGTGCCGATGGGACTTACAGCTTTCTCCAGTAGTGGCGGTCTATTTTGACGATGCGATGATGGTCCCGGGTTTGAAGAGCTTCTGTTCAGTGGGTTTCCAGATCCTAGATCGATGACTGTTGCTCTCTCCCTTACACTACGTGTTCATTGTAATATCTCCCACCTCACTCACAAGAGCTCAGATCGCCCGAGGTTTTTGGAACGATACCAGCTTTTATCTTTTATCTATTGGCATTGAAAACCCAACTATATATTCGGTCCCGCATGAGGGTTTTTCTGATCCTCCAACGAGGACTGTTCAAGGGGGCTATCATACGAAATGACGTGCGCAGTATTTTCTTTCTTGGATACTCCCAGTTCATGAGTTCTTGCTGTTGAACAGCCGACAGTGATCGCTGTTAAGGTTGCTTCAATCTCAACCTGGGCTTTGCTCTTGATTTGGGACCTTTATCTCACCCTCTTTCTGATGACATGGGTGTGGACATAAGAGTTTGTACACATTCCATTCAGGCTATGCTCACAGTGAATAACCAAACAAAGAGCGAATGCCTGGAATATTGTCAGATTGGGGGTAGAGATTGGTGATGTTGATACCTTGAGGGCGGATGATAGTCTTGACTTCGTTTTCGAGGTCTGAATTCCCGTTGATGGCGACATTAGCTGGAATTTGCAGATGACATCGATGTCAGTAGTCACGGCTTCCCAGATTTTGGAGGGACGCTTTAATTTGGGAGACGAGCGATTGTTGCCCTCGATCACGAGCCGTTACATCGAAAGATCAGTCTTATCACTGTGAGTGAACATTTACTTTCACTGAGTGCGTTATCACTTTATACTGAACTCGACCAGACCTTTGGGGTGGAAGTTTGGCACCGAGGGAGTGAAAGAGGGTTTGAAAGGCCAACAGTCTTTGCTGTATCTACGTCGGCCACCGAACTTGGGGGGAGGAACATCGGATGGAATGTGTATGATTGTAGCAGGGAGATCCGATACTTGCTGGAAGGGAGGGATATAGGTGGAGATCATGTCGCCTGAGGATTCATGCTAAGCAAATCCAATGAGAGACGCTGCTAGTTGTCTGATTTTATTTGAAAAATTGACCACAGTTTGACCCCTTGTGTGCTTTTTAAGTAGCGGGATGCTTTTCGAGATACCCAAAGTTGAAGAGAAGTTAGAGGAGCGAGCTGCTAGTCAAAGAAAAGGAAAATGAGAGCCATGGCAACAGTGTCACAGGCTCTCATCCGGTCCCACCGAATTTGACCGCTCTTGGGGCCGATCTTTCATGCCAAACACCGGATTTTTGGCCGATTTTGACCTCCATGTCTCATGCCGGTAACCGCAAAATACCACCGGAAATGGGTCTGGGCCCGCAGGTCTCATGGTCAAATCACCGAATCGAATCTATGGCCCCCGGTACCCTGTCTGATTCCACCGGTCCATACCAATTATTTGAGCCTATCTGGTGGCTACTATTTGGCCGTTACTCCCAAAGATTAGTACAATCATCGATTTTCAATTTTCGAGCCCGCCTGGTCCTAATGTGTAATATCCCGACACATTACCACAGGAACCAGTATCTTTCTGTGCGCTCGGCCGGACCGTCGGCGCCAACGCTGGCTGCCTTACACCCACGCAACAGGCTACCTATGTTCTTCTGCTCGATCCCTGGATGCACGTCACAAGGGTTCACCGAGAAACACAGTATCGTATGTATGTCGTCTGCGAACTCCGTTTTCAGTCGTGCTGAGACCCACTCTAGACCATATGCGTTCTCATGAAAATAACAAAACCTTGGAATGCTCGAGATGCGGGAGACTCTTTAGGTCACAGTCTGACCTTAACCGCCATCAAACCAAGTCGAAGAAGCGCTATGAGCCGAAGAAACCGTATTAGAAACTCCAGTTTTTATTTATTATATAACGTATGCTCCGAGATTGAAAAAAGTCTCCTCGGACTATTTCATTCGTTATACACCTCTTTATTTTCTATGCGTAAACTTTTGGTCGTTTGGAGTTTGTTGGATAACGAAGTTGTCCAAGTGTGAGTCCGTGTGAAAAGGCGGCGCCCGATATGGCAAAAACCCCGCCGTTTTTTCTGCGCATGGATGTTGCCACCATACCACCATGATATTTATCAATAGCCACCAGCGCTCCTTGTCACTTTCCAAGGAGGAAATGGTCGATGTCGGTGTTGTTTCCTAGGCCTTTTTGGTAGGAGAAGCGGTAACTGTCGAGACGCTCAGGCAGGATGAAATAGACGAAGATCTTTAAGAAGCTTGCGGTGTAGAAAACTAGACACTATCCAAACCTCAGGCCTCAGGATTTGACTGGATAAGTCCCGAGTTATGGTGCATTTTCAAATATCTTGGAGATACAGACGCTGATCTATGTTGTTATAGTCCAAACCATTGTCACCCGCCATCCACAGCAACGGTGGGCCTGCCTTCGTGTTCTCTATGGGTGTCGAACTCGAGATGGACGAAACCACGATTCAATTGGACATATTCCATACGGTGCATTCCAGTTGGCCAGGTTCGATAGACTGTACTCAACCTGTAGGCCCCATGTCAGCAGGCTCAGTGCCAGTTCCGATCCGTATCTCCTTCCAAAGCACGCTGCGTTATTAGTCGACTTCTAGTCTTCTCTTGTCCATCCACTCTGGGTTTCGCGAACCGGTCCTAACTAAATTCTCCTTTTGTCTCTTCATTCCACGCACTGCTTGGCGTTGGGATTTCGATTAATGTACTTCGGAATCAGGCTTCGCTAGGCGATTGGTGATGAAGGGACAACTGGTATGTTGGAGAGAAACGCAAGGGCTAGTCATACCAACGGAAACAGGAAGCAGTTGCGGATTCTCCAGAAGCACATTTACCAGGAGTTTTGACCCTGCAAAGCGTGGTGAGCTTATGTTGCTATTTCAGCTTGTTTTTGAGGTATATATCTACTTAACCTTCTCGGTACAGACAATACGGTGGTACTAGTATATCGCGTGTTTGAATTCTTGAACAAAACGTCGACCTCACCCCTGGAGTGGCTTCATCCACTGACAGAAACAGATTTCATCACGATTATCCCCGCTGATTTGCTTTCCATTATAGGCACGGTTTCAAGTGGTACGGAGGTGGGGGGCTTGGGTAGCTGAAAACGGGACGGAAGGAGGAAAAACGACGACAGTCCTCACGATGTTCCGGTGGTCCTCCGTCTTATCTCATCTTATTTGTGCTCAGCCCTGTGAAATCCAGATCTGTCTGCCTTTCTTCCACGCATCTTTTCCTCATCGTATTGTCGGTAGTTATTGACTATCCGACGTTCGAACTAACTTTCTTTTCTGTTCCCTCCTCTTTGGTCCGATAATGTGGCTGCTTCCGAGCGCTTAACGGAGGACGAAAGGCATACAAGTAGTATCAATAGTGTTCTCTGATTCGTCGCCCCTTAAAGCCCTCCATCGCCTTATGGCTCAGATAGGCCACTTAATCTCAACCAGAAATTGATGCCGCCTGCTTCTCCCGTCAAATCTGCCCGTTGTTCACGAACATGTCAAAGAATTTTCATAGCTTTAACATTGCACGAGGTTGGGGTATATGAGTAGGTATTTCTGTCTGCCTAATGTGAGTCTTCTCTGTCTCATCAGAACATATATACTTATTTATACATATGACACCCTAGCTGCACAAACAAACGAGGCGATTCAAGAGCACAATATCATCTGTTCTAGAATTCCTCAATATGACCGGAGCGATTCTCAATTTGCAGGTAGCGATTGATGAAGATAAAAAGAGTGTCAACGACCGTCGACCGGAAGAATATCAAGTCGACTGCTACGTTAGACTCAGTGTGCAATATGGGATTAACCCGATTCTAAGTTCATGCATGCACGGGGTAATTGGCATCGAGGAACATTTCAGAGTCCATCGGTGCCAGAAAACAACGACCATGTGTGCGACATAAGGGTTCTCGGTTTCTGTTAATCAGGTGCAGTGCGCACCTTTTTCAATAGCCGAAATTGCTGTGGAGCAGATGATGCTTCCAGTGTAATGTCCAAACTCAAGAATACATCCTGAGCGCTATCTGATCCTCAAGTGCAGTGCGCGTCTATCTTTTCAGCAGCCCGGAATTGCTGTGGAGCAGGTGATACTTATAACCTGCTCTCAGTGTAATCTCCAAAACTCGAGAATCCAACCTCAGCGCCATTCTCACCTCACCTCTCTCTCTCAGTTTGATGTTTAGACACCCGCAGGCAAGCCAGTTATTTTCCTGGGCGTTGTTCACTCTCCGTCGCGGCTGCCCTTTATGGATTCCGGAGCCAAACATAGAGCTAACGCCAGAGTACCTCGAGAATGGGATACAGATTGGTGATGTTGGCATCATGAGGGATGACGGAAGTTTTGATTTTGTCTTCAACGTCTGCCGCTCCGCCGATGACCCCATCAATCAGTATGGAGTACCAGACGAGTTTCAACCACTCTTATGGAGTGGTGCAAAGCGGAGAACACGAGATGTTTTCCGTCCTGGCGAACCTGTGTTAAGCCGTGGCGGTGAAAAGCGGGCTCTAGGTATTGAGGGCTCCGCCTCAGTCCCGTGAGTTTGGTTTCTATTATAAGTCTACAGAAATTTCTATTGATATTTTATAGAGGTGTACCAGTGGGAGGAGGCGCGGGATTCAGTATCAATTTTTCTATAGACCAAGGCGCTGTCATTTTACCGCCCAACGGAGCTGAGAGCGTTGACTGTCAAAACCTTGCCGTCTTCCGTGACTATGCTAAACGGAATGCAGCCAGTTGGTACAGGTTTATAAATGAAACGCTCGGAATGGAAGTTGAGAACGGTGCGATCTACTTCGTCACCGGATTCGACAAAACCGACTCGTGGGAGAATGCGGTATTCAGCAACAACCTGAAGGAACGAATGTTCGAGATCATCGTCTCTACTGGGGGGTTAGCAGGAGGCCGCTTCCACTTGTCGGATTCCTCGCTCTACGAAGCATTCTCTAGCAGATCCTCCCCTAGTGACAACATAAATCATAATCAAGCCTTGTTTATTCGGGGTTTTCGGATATCCATGTCCCACAAGTTCAAAACATATTTCGGCGGATCAGGCCTGGAGATCGTGAGCACCTACAGCTCGGAGGCATCATGGAAAGACGTTCTCGGCAAAAGGAGTTCTTATTCTCCGTTTAGTAGGGCAAGCCCTTCCTCGTCTGGATCTGGATCATCACCCATTGGGTCTGGCTCGGCACCGGGAATGATGACAATATCTTCCACTTCTTCCGGCGATAGTGATATACTGGATGATCCTCTAGTATCACCCTCTGCGGCCGATCATGACAGTTCTACCAGTATTGAGGAAGATGATTTCTCTTCGTCGTTAGAGGTTCGTCCGCTCCCATTTGGAAATTGTACAATCTGAAGGAAAAGAATAACAAACAGCTTTATCACCCCTCGAAAGTTATCAACGACTACGTCTTAAGATCTGTTCAGGACCGAGAGGATATCGGGGTTGTTATCACTCATGATGAAGAGTGGATCGCACTATTGACGAAGGATGTTAGTTTTTTCATTACTAGAGGTTGGATTTGGACTTATGAACTATTCTAGGACATCCAGATGCCTGAAGAACAGACATTCATCAGAAGGCTCAAGGATACACTTTGTGTTCCGGTCACAAACAGTACGTATGTCTATATTTTGATGCCTAAACGTTCTAAATATCGAATGAATTGACTCGCACTTCGTGTTTTGTTGCAGGCTGTGCAGGTCTCGAGGACGTCAAAATTATCAACCGCCCAATTATCGACCTCCTACCTCATGAAGTTCTCTTGCTCATATTCGAGTTTGCATCAAACCTCGAACGGCCAAACGAAACTTTCCTCCTGAAGTCCGGGGACGATTCGAAACCAATGTACTATTCGCCTCATGTTCAGGAGACAATCTCTCATGTTTGCCGTAAATGGCGTGGTGTGGCTTTGAGGGCATCATTCCTGTGGAACACATTACATCTCAACAAAGTTACAGACATCCCTCGGACAGAAGAGTATTGCAAACGAGCGGCTCGCAGCCACTTGGATATTCTCATTCTCTGTGTCTCCGAGGAAGAGTACATCATATCAGGAAAGCGCCTGCTGTGGGAGAATGAGCTAGAGGATATTTTCGCCATCTTGGCCCCCCATACGCCCCGTTGGCGTTCTTTTCATCTCCAAGTTCGAGACGGTAGATGCAAGAAAGTTGCGAGGAAATACATAGGAACTCAAGTCGGGGATCTGTGCGGCCCAGCTCCCAACTTACAAACTTGGCAACTGTATCATTTCGAGGACTACCAAAGAGAAGAGGATCTTGTCGAGGCTACGGTGCGTGTGTTACCAGTTCACCTGCTACCAAATACTGACTTGTCTATATAGTTCAGGCAACCCGTAGAATGTTTCCGAAACGACATTCCGAACCTGAAGCACCTTAGCCTGATAGGGGTCAACCTTCCGTGGGCTAGTCCATACCTCAAGAACTTGCACAGTCTGGAACTTTGTCTGCATCCAGATAACATCCGTCCTGAGTACGAACATTGGCACAACATGCTCTCACGTTCTCCGGAGCTGAAATCTCTGTTCCTACATTATTCCGGACCAAAGCTTTGCGGAGCACCATGGTTAAACGAGCCTGCCATCGACCTTCCCAAACTCGAGTACCTAGGGCTTGTTGACATCGAGCCTGATTATTTGAAAGCCATCACCACCAAACTCCAGGTCGCGAACGTGAAGAAGCTGGAGTTGGAATTGGGAGACACAGACGACGAGACGCCCGATCTTTATGATAATTGGATCGCATCCATTTCTGCCCCTACTCCGCGTTTTCAATCCCTCATCTCCCTCACTCTCAACTCTTTACAATGCAGCAACCCTGCTCTCAAACTTTTCTTCGGGACTCTGACAGAACTCAGAGAGCTGGAGATGAAGTATTCTATCTGGTTGAATGTATGGCGGATGCTCGTGGACGATCTCAAGTGGAAAATAGTCCCACGTCCGGATGGAATCGTGACAGAGGAATCAACTGACACCAGGGATGATACGTCGCCTCCTCTGCTTTTGCCAAAGCTTGAGGTGTTGAAGGTTCGGGGAATGGTTGATGATTTCAGTTATCGTCGGTGCAACGTGAACCTCATTTTGAAGCTCAGAGAACGGGAGGGATCCAACACCGGACACGAATCGCTGGTACCACACTCTCCATCTGCTAGACCGGTGTTCACGATATCAGGAACTCTACCTGATCAAATTCTACCTCCTGCAGGAAACAGCGACCGTACTCACCAGAAGGAAGTGCTCAGGAGGTTCGTGCGCTTAAGGGCCGATCATCCCGACGCCGACAACTCTCAAGTCGGGGATAGTGACGTCGCCACGAATTGGAGAGTTCTTGTCGACGTGGAAGACATCACTGAGGAAGATTATGACGACGATCAGGGCATGTTTGACTCAGAGGGGGAGGAAAGCTGGCAGACAAATGAAGAACAAGTAGGATAGTGAACATAGGCTACGGATATTGAATTAGACACCTTACTACATATAAGACTTTCCTGCGTCAAGAAACTCTGCCGTGACCTCAAATGTTAGTCAAGGTTGTCCGGGCCCATGCTTAAGGCTAGAAAAGAACATAGTACGCGATCATGAGCCGAAGAACAGAAAAAATTACTGAAGATGTATTTACCTCCGCAAAGAGTCGCTTATGCTTCCAAACGTGCCACTACTAGGCGTTATCAGGTCATGCAAGATAGTTTATGACCTCAAAAAGAAGGCAATGTGGGTCAGCGAGGGGGACGGAGAGAATGTTTGAAGGTATACAGCGTAACCTTAGAGGGGTCGAAGCAGGAACATCGCTTGTTTTGATTCAACAAAGGCAGTCATTTGGTGAATCCGTCAGCCAACATATTGATTCAAGAATGTTCCTACATGGAGTCGAGAGACTATACGGCGGCGAGAATCACTGTCGAAGAGGGAGCCATGGATTGTCAACGGAGCCTTCTTGTCAGACAGTGTGCAGTGTTATCATTCGGTGGTGACTGTCGTGCTCATGGCAATCTCCAATGAGGTCTTCTTGGGTCATATAACTAGTAGTAATGCATAGAAGGAACGGTCAAAGACGAAAGCAGACTGAAGGAAGGGACTGCACATACAAAAAAAAAGCGACGAGGGAACCGGGCAGATGAGAACACGGTAAAGCGAACCAAACAAGTTACACATCGCGGTTGAGGCGTGAGAATTGATACCCAAATCACTGCTTACGGCATTCACCTGCCCGGACGACCCTCAATTCAGGTCCACTTTCCATAGTCGATTGGTGAACTAACTCCTACATCGCACCCTTTCATTTTGAAGGATTTAATGCCAAGTTTTATCGCGGGTGAAGAACGGAAGACGGGCACTTTTTGGGTCAAATCAAAGCAAACTGGATGTCGTGAACCCGTTCCAAGCAGTGCGTGTAAACGTTGTCGAGTGCTGTACCCCAGCTAATTATGGATTCAGCCCGAGTCCTGACCACAACCAGACCCAGCTCAACTTCCGACTCTTTCATTCTATTACCTATCAGTTAGGAACATGAACTTCGCCTCACTGGGTAGCCAGCAACTCAGGGTTGGTTCGATATCACTTTTTTCTGTGCGACATCGGATCTTTGAACACTCTTTCTACGGCGGTTTAGCGCTCCACAAGTACGTTGGGCACTATCCACAGGGCAAGATGAAAAGCTGTTGAGAAAAGGTCCGCAGCGCTCATATTGATTGATGTGTAGTAATATAAATTCAGAACATGCTGTTGAGGAGGCAGGGTACCATGAAGCTTCTTCCCCAAACCCCAACTTGTCATTCAATGGAAATTAACAATATATGGATCATAAATGGTTGCCCTTCCTCTTTGTCTTCTCCCGAGGTTGTGTCAGAGCTCTCATCTGACGCCTCAACAATCGATCCACCAACATGGACAAAATTGTCCAACCCAGTCAGGTTTACGCTCGCGCGCTGTACGTTCTTGGCCGTGGCTGCCCCCTATGGATTCCTGAACCTAACAGCGAATTGCCACGAGAATATTTCGAGGGAGGTGTTCGGATTGGAGACGTAGGCGTTGTCAGGTCGGACGGTGGTTTTGGTTTCATCTTCAACGCTTGCTGTCCTGTGGGTGACCCGATTAATAGAAACGGGGTTCCGAAGGGTTTTCAACCCTTGGTCTGGAATTCAAACTGTTACAGAACGCCTGGTATTTTTCCACCTGGTGATCCCATAGTGAGTGGTGGAGCAGAAGTTCGGGAATTGGATGTGGAAGGAGTAGTTTCGTTGCCGTGAGCAGTTTTTCTTCTCCCTCTTGGAATGCTCTGGATTGTAAAACGTCGTTCCAGTGGTATTCCTGTCGGAGGGGGTGTAGGCCTAAGCATAAAGTTTGGGCAGAATCGTGGTGCAATCATCATACCTCACGATGGGGTTACTAGTCTCGATTGCGAAAGTCGCAGGCCATTTCGGGACTACGCAGAAAAGCATGCGACTGGGTGGTACGAATTCATACGCGAAACTCTCGGAATGGAAATCGAAAATGGGTCCATCTATTTTATCACGGACTTTGACAAAACCGTTTGTTGGGAGAACGCGATATTCAGCAGTAATGCGAAAGAACGCTCGTGTGAGCTAATTGTCACAACTGGCGATCTAGGTGGAGGCGATGGCCGGATCAAGTTGTCAAACTCCTCAATGCACGCATCCTTTTCGAGGCGACGGTCCCCTCCCAATAATCAGTACCACAACCAGGGACTGTTTATCAGAGGCTTTCGGATATCTGTCCCCCACAGATTCAAAGCATTTTTTCAAGGATCAACGGCTGAGGTTACAAGTACATATGAGGCATCGTATAAGGATGCTCTCGGAAAGAAGGGGTCCAGTTTTGCAACCAATCGTCGATTCGCTTCATCGTCTGGGCCCGAATCTTCTGCTAACTCTAAATCGGTCGGTGAAAGTTCATCCAGGGGATCTGGAAGTGACGATATGCAGGAGGAGCTCTCCGATATGTCTCGGGGCAGTACTAGTAGTGATACCAGTCTGGAACAGGATGATATCATACCAGTGTCGGAGGTTCGTCCATTGTTGCAAGCGACGTTTCGGTGGTCTAATCATATGTGCTGACTTTTCCATTAGATTTATCACCCTTTGAAGGTCATCAATGATTATATTCTACAGTCGGTGAGTGAGCCTAATGATCTTTGCTAAAAAAACCCTCATCTCTTTCGAAAGACAAGTGGCGTTCGAGTTGTCATAACCCACGATCAAGACTGGATTAAGTTGTTAAACAACGAGGTTTGAATATTCTTTGTAAGGAGGGAGATTCAAAACTCACGAGATAGATCAGGATCTTGACATGCCCGATGATAAGGCATTGATACAAAGGCTTCAAACTTTGTATCGTATCAGCGTAAATGAGGGTAAGCAGACGTTCTTTTCGCCCAGAAATGTGCATTGAAGTGAACGTTGAACACAAAGGTTGCGCGTCCCTCGATCATGTTGAGGACCCGAGCCTACCATCCCAAAAACCGAGTATACCCCGACAGCCCAATACATCCCAACAATCCCGTACATCTCAACAGCCCCATTCCCAAAAACCCGATGCATCTGAGCAACGCTTTACTTTCTCAGGGGGTGGTGGGGGTGGTGGGGGTGGGTCCGGCCGCTATACTTGTGAGTCTGCAGATACAGTTTGCAGATACCAGTCTCTGCCTCGCGTAAAAGACTCACAAAAGCTCTAGCTTACAGAAATGGGCTCAACAATTATGCCCAGGCTACTGGCGCGAACGTCGAATATCAGGTGTCAGCTACGGGCCCCCAGCACGCCCCTGTCTGGACCTCGCGCGTCTTTGGTGAGTCTTCGTCCATTCTTTATTCAGTTCATCGGTTGACAAGGCGTGCAGTAAACGGAGCCTACTGTGGTACAGGTGAAGGTAGAACAATGAGTGCATCGCGTGAAGGGGCTGCCCACCAAGCCTTGAACTATCTCTCCCAACTTGAGAGGTAGATACGACCCCGCATTCACTCGTTGAGAACCTCGAATTTCGAGAGGATTATATCATCATCCAGGCTTGAAGAAGACTCCTTCCGATCCGTACACCTTAGATACCGTGGCTGGTGCATGTCAACGCAGTGCAACCGCAGACTCTGTTTATTACACAATAGATGCAGCAGTATCCGGGGTTTACTTATAATTTGATTCCGATAACCGTAGTAATCCATGTTGAAGCTCAAGTTAACCATCAACGATCGGTACGCCGTATTCTGCTGTAAGTATAAATCTTTGTTCCTATAGTAATGTGGGGCTTCGACCTAACGAATGTGTGAGATCTTCTTCGCTACGCACACAGTTTATCAAAGAGCGGTGCTAAGGCCAGTGTATTGTCTTCCTGAAGCCTGCAGAAGGTCGTAATTTGCGACTCATGAGTTGCTGAGAACTGGACGCCCGGAGAACAAGAAAAAATCGACCACAACTCGAACGGTCACCATTCTAATTTCGAGCCCCTATCACAGAATAGACTGTGTCCGGGGCACGACTCCCATTGACCGAAGTTCGACAGGAGAAACGGGACCATTGTATCTGTGGGCCATATAAGCAGTGGATAGTGTCTTTGGAGAAAGCGTAAGGCAGCGGAAATATCAAAAATATTGATCAACCAGAAAGCCGTTGGTATAGATTTCTTCCAACATTTTCATCCTTGGGGTAAACGATCCTCACGATGATAACTATCAATAAGTATGCCACCCGTATGAGAAGGGGAATGGCAATGATACCTCCCACCACGGCTCCAATGACAAGCCCGAGGTTTGATTTCTGCTTTGCCTCGGGCTTTGGCACATCATGTTTCACCTCCGCGACACCATCGTCATACCTTGAAAACACCAAGTTAATCAGTCCATTCAGAACCAATCCAAGTTACACGTACACGTATGACGCATAGTCAAAAAGAACAAACGAATAGTGCGTTGGATCATTTATCTGCATAGTGAATGTGTGGGGTTTGTTCTCGAGGTTGTTCGAAAAGACTGTAACATTGTATTGGAAACTATCCGTAAGCTGGTCTGGCGTCCGACTAAAAGGTGGCCCAACAGATTGATCGTCTACCATAGAAGTCAGATAGAGAGGGTATTTGATGTTGTTGCGCCTGATGGTAGTCTGTACATGTGCCGGAAGGATGCAGAAAACAGACAACGCAATCCTTGATTGAATTGTGGGTCAATGGCATAGCGTTAGGCCACTTTTTAATCGAGCCTACCTGTGAACGATAGTTGAAGGCTGTAGGGTTCAGCATAAGAGGCATCTGGGCCGTTACTACTGTGTAGAACTTCGTGCCAGGTTCCTTTGAATATCGCGGTAGTGTTATCGGGGACGATGGTGCTGCAGCCTTTTGCGTTGGTGCATTAAGATCTCGTTCATGCAATCCAATTGGGCCCTGTTTAGCGTCTGGGTTGGCCGAGTCTCCAAGAGCATCGTCGATTGTTCTTGTTTCGAGGAGAGCTTGGACCGACGAAGTAGAAAAATGTAGAGCAAGGCAGAGAGGGAGAGGAAGAAAAACGGGCCAGACACTTGCCCGGGCCATTGTAGGGGGGGAGGGGTTCAAACGTTCGATATTAGTTGATCGACCGTCGTAAATGAACTTTTTTTATCGTGTTGGCTTGCCGCGAGGTCTAAAATTGGTGTTCCATGGTAAGTTGTGACTCATACTGGTAAGCAATCATTGCAAGGTCAACACAGTAAAAGGACGTAATACAGCGGGCACGTTCATGTTTTCATAAAATGAAAATTCTCGAGACACTCGTGTACAGAGCGTGGATGTCTAGGCTGTAATCAAAAAATTTGGATGGGTAAAAACTGATTGGGGTGAATATTTGTTAATCTGGAAGGAGTATTTTTCACCTAGTTATTGACTTGTTATCGATGTAGGACAGACGCAGGACAGGTTTCGGAAAGCCTTGAGGTTGAGGTATGTAGCGGGAGAAGCAGGCAGGCTGTCCCGGCTGTCTGGGAACCCAATTCACCGACATTTGTTCGCGACCCGCTGGAATCGTTGGCGGTAACAGCGATGCGCGTCTCGTTCCCAACCCTCGATTATGGGATTTTCATTTTCTCTTTCAAATCACTCTCCAACATTGATAAGACCACGCAAAGCACAGAGTTTGAACAAACTAGATGGAGATGCTACTGCGAGTGCGAGGCTCCTTACCTTTTCTTGAATTTATTCTAGAATCGCAAAGGTTGTTGACTAGATTCGAATACCGCCAACTAGTAGCCTCTCCAGCCACTTAAAACGGTCCATCATTTGTATAACCAGCTAGGACGATGACACCTCGTCAGTCAGTGAACAAGAGCAGGTTCTCTCTCTCATTGTATCGGCAATGGAGAAGAAGTTACCTGTTCAGTTCCTCAAAAGTTTTTCTACTCGACCGGTCTTCATCGGTATACGAAATCTATTTCCCTCGATCCGGATGGCGACTCCGAAAACACTCGCAAATACTTTGAAGAGGCTAATAGCAGCAACTGCTCAAGTTACCGATGAATCATCCTTCCGCGTGTATGATTCGTGACGGTCCTATTCACCACCCCTCACCACGCCTTATCTTCCCCGTCATCTTTTTCCCCATCTTCAGGTTTAATGCTGCGGTTACAATCCTGTAGGTAATCGATTTGGTTGGTGCACGAAAATGCTTGCATTTGGAACTCATACACAGCAGTTCTATCGCTGTCTGCACGTTGATTGATTACTTACTGCCACTCTTGCAAATGATGAATTGTGTATGTACTTGCTGTGAAACAATTGAATAAGTACTAGTACTGTATGTATGTAGGAAGACTACACTTTGAAAAGTCGCCGTAGATGTATTGTGATGATCATATCCGAGCGGAGCTTCAGCGCGAGTCAGTGCCAGCTTTCTCGAGGGCCCGAATCCTTCCATCAAAAAACATGGCTGTATCGAGGTCCAATCGCCCACCCTAAATACACCTTGGGGGTAGACAAGCCGTAATTGAATCCTGTCAAATTCTCCCAGCAGCATTCATAGTACCTGACATGCTGTATTACGGTCCACGCAATCTCCCGATTACCATGCCCATAAATACAACGCATTTTTCAACGTGTTGATCAGGGAATCTGCCCATTAAAAGCCCGTGAAGAGCTCTCTGTTTCTTCTCAGCATACCCTGATGCTTCCGGGACGAAAACCTGCGAATGCGGCCGAATTCGAACAGGCTCTCAAGGATGTTCAGATCATCATCGATAACGAACAGCAACGGGAGGAATTGCTCGAGAGCACTGGCGACAACGCTCAAGAATGGCTCGACTTGTTTCAACTAGTGAGTAGATTGCCAAAAATCCAGTCCAGCCGCCAACGCTGACATTCCAACCTCTTCAAAGCTCGTTGAATATCTGGGTTTCACGACGAAATTACGATCCTGGATATTCAAGATTATGGTTAAACTATCTCGAAGATCCGGCCGACACCCCCAATGCCTTACGATTCAGGGGGTGGAGAAGCTCGGGCGACATCCAGTTGGAGGAGGGGCATTTGGTGATGTGTGGAAAGGCAGAGTCGGGCAGCGACTTGTGTGTTTGAAAGTGATACGGGCATTCGAGGCGTCAGATATGCAGCAGATTCTCAAGGTGAGTGGTCCCTGATCTAAGCAGCAAATCCGCTCTTACTTATGTATTTGAAGGATTATATGCAAGAAGCAAATATTTGGCGTCAGCTGAACCATCAAAACCTCTTGCCCTTCATGGGCATCTACTACTTGGACGGGCAGTTGTGTTTAGTGTCACCATGGATGGAACGAGGGAATCTCGTACAGTACCTGAAGAACTCCTCCGAGTCTGGCGAAGATGTGGATCACGATTTACTGGTATGTTCGTACTTTTTCAATCCCATACAGCTCGGTTTTGAAAAATTTGTGGAATTTAGGCTCATGATGTCGCTTGCGGTCTCTCATATTTACACCAAGCAAATATTGTCCATGCTGATCTCAAAGGAGTACGGACACACGACCGTTTTTCAAACTTGAACGCTCCTGACAGCCCTGTATTTTCTGTAGGTCAACGTCTTGATCACTCCCGACCTACGAGCATGCCTCGCAGATTTTGGTCTCTCGCGCGTGTCAGCCACCCAGCTATTGCTGACCGAAACAAGTCGTTCCAAAGGAACGACCCGTTGGCTTTCACCAGAGTTACTCAACCCTCGCGCAAGTTGCCACCCTTCCAGACAAAGTGACGTCTACGCTTATGCTTGCGTTTGCTATGAAGTAAGTTACCATCGGCACCTGAAACCATTCTCTTCTCAATCGTAAAGCAGATTTATACAGGACGTGTTCCTTTCTATGAAATGGCCGAGGCTACCATTGTATTGGCTATCGCAGTGGACAAAAAGCGTCCTTCACGTCCTGAAAACTGTATGGAGTTGCATGACTCAATGTGGGATATGATGGTTGAGTGCTGGCACGAAGAGCCATCCTCCCGACCCACAATGCTGGGAATTCTCGCCCGAATCCTTGAAATGAAGGGCAATCGTCGACTGGAGCAGTCTACCGAGTGGAAAGACCCCGCCTTTACCCATATATGGAATGATCCACAGCTTCCGCCAGTCATTCGTGCTGTTCAACCCACTCTGCCGCCAGATCACAATACTCATTTACCTGGACAGTCACAGCTGCATATTATGTCGACATCCGCCAGGTCTATGCATCCCCCTGATCTTTTGCCATCAGGAAACATGGCAGACACCGGAGGAGGAGGACCGGGAAGAGGAGGTTCTGGAGGTGTTCTTCCCCCTGGTTCTCAATTCGGACTAGAGGATTTTGTCTTTCGTGAAGGCAACGGGGAAGGCAACTCGATGAAAAAGCGCAAACAAGGTCGTGCCACCAATCAGCGGGACACTAAAAGGACGCGGTCTAAACGACACGAAGGTGACAATTCTCTCCTTCACCTCCTTCCAAACCCACGTACTCGAGATATATTTTCGCTCATTCCATACCCTTGTTACTAACCATGTTATTAGATTTTGGTACTCCATCAATGTCAAGAGCCATCGTTCCCTCGCCATCAGCGCCCAGCCATGGTCCTTCTCCATCCCTGTACGGCTCGACAAACACTTCGCAAACGACGAATATTCATCTCCCACAACTACATCCTCTTACAAGTGACCCGCAAAATCTTTTTGCTAAAGTTCACCCCCAGCCTACTGGGGAAGTCCTTGATAGCGATGTCACCGTTATCCCGACCAGCAAGGGACGATTCCCTGAAGATATTCAAGATATATCGGCTTTCCCACCCGAATTCAAGAAGGAAGGTCAAGATTGGTTTGCGATTTTCAATCCCGAAATCAAGAAGGAACTTGACATCGATTTGGTACACACATTCATGCATGAAAAGTCTGTTTTAGTTGGTCTGATTCTCCGTCACCTCCTTTCACTGTCCTTCTCAGTCCTTTTCCTTGCCTTTGACTTGATAGAGGAATGTGATCACATGGCTCATCTCTGCTTTCCTTTGTTTTTAGCCCCGTCACTTGTGTACGGTTCTCTCCGGATGGGACGTGGCTTGCAACAGGGTGTAATGGAACGGCCCAAATCTATGACGTGAAGACGGGTGTAAAGACACGGTACGGTCGCTTTCCCTCCATCTACGTAGGTTCCATCGACCTGGCCAATAATACAGGGTATTTGCGGATGAGGCCGCTAGCAAAATTGGAGATCTATACATACGAGATGTCTGCTTTACTCCGGATAACAGGTACCTTATCATAGCAGCGCAGGATAAGCTGGTCAGGGTATGCCTGTGATTTTATCTACTCGACGTAACTTGTCTACTCACGCCTTGCCCTTTTTCCAGGTATGGGACATTATGAAGAAACGACTCAGAAATATCTTCGCTGGCCACCAGATGAGAGTTCTCTCTCTCGATTGCTCCTTTGACGGGCGTCTGATTGCCTCGGGATCTCGGGATGGTACAGTGAGAATTTGGGACATGATGGATGGCACGTCCAAAATCCTCACCATCAACGATCCCGATCTGGTGAACCAAGACTCCGGTGTTCAGTCCGTGGCGATCAGTCCTAATGGGCAATGTGTAGCCGCCGGCAGTTGGGATGCCGTTGTAAGAATATGGAACGTCAACACTGGTCACCTTGTTGAACGGTTAGAAGGACATCAGAGATGTGTGTATAGCGTGGCTTTTACACCTGATGGCCTGGGTTTGGTCAGTGGGAGTTTTGATAAAACTTTGAAATATTGGGATCTATCTGCTTTGATGATGAACGGTGCGATTAGCCAAGAAGTACAGCCAAACGGGAGTGATGGACTCGGTGCATTGGTGAAAAGGGACGGAGGTAAACAGAGTCAGTGCACAGGGAATTTCACCGGGCACAAGGTGCGTCTTCATTGTTTCTAAGTACTCTTCGCTTACCGATCCGATATGACAGGACTTTGTTACTTCTGTTGCTGTGTCTCATGATGGGCAATGGGTAGTGTCAGGGTCGACAGACCGCCGAGTACAGTTTCATGACTTGCAGCACGGGACTGTTCAATGTGTGTTAAGAGGACACAAGATTTCAGGTATGCTTCATGTTACGGTCTCTAGTTCACCGGCGCTTAGGCATATCATAGCCATCTCAGTCGACTTGAGCCGAACGGGAAACATGCTAGCCACCGGGAGTGCAGACAGGGTAGCGCGGATTTGTGAGTAACACCAAAACTTATTTTCCTACATTTGAGATGCTTACTTTGCATTTTTATCACAGGGAGCTACAAGACGAATTCGATAATTTGAATAACGTGTAAAGGAATATCTGATCGCGACACTATTTCCCTCTGTATACTCTATGCCTGAATCTAGTGTTCCGTATGTGGCAAGACTCAATTTAATAGTATACAAGTGCTGTCAATATATCGTATTCATCCTTTCAATTCGTTTTTGGGACGTTCGAAGTAGAGCCCTATAACCGTTATCACGGACATTAATGATATATGGACTCTGAAAGGTTAAGCGTGAGCCTGGTAAAGCGAATATAAACGACGTGTAATTTTGAAAGGTGCCCTATAGATATCGACTAACGTCCCTTCATTGTATCGATTCCGTCGCAAACCCCTTAATCCTCCTGCACGTTCCTCGAGGAGCGGTGGGCTGGGTGCAAGCGGTGCTAAAGAGAGGAAGTCCTCAATATAGTACATTACGAAGCATTTGAATCACGTACCAGAGTTGGCATGTCCGTACGAAGAAGCGAAAGCATCAATATTATTGGCCGTTCTCCTTCGGATGGAATGGGTGCCGAGTTGCTGTCCATCATCGTGTTCCGAAGGAATAAGTGCGCGCTCGCCCACCAAAACAACATGAGTTTTCCAGAGTTTGGAATAGATGCACGTCGGACGCGTCGTAGCCCACGCGTTTCGCGGTGGTGAGGGATAATTGGATCACAAGTAGTATCTGAAGGGAAATATCAGGCAATGTCTTTGAGTGTAGTTTCAAGGTCGTTAACGCACCGATGACTCGGCCCAGTATCAAAATAAAGCGAACTGCTGCCGTTTTCTCGATCGAATATCTGGGGTCAATGGTCCTGATACGCCCACTGGTGGGTGTGTTTGTTCCCTAGCGGAGTTTGAGACCCGAAGTTCGTTGTTAGCTGTGTCAATGGACCTTGTCGCCGTCAGAGTCACCACTATGGAATGTGGGAAGTTCAGAGTTGGCGGTAGACCGGCCGTTGGTGGATTGAGAGTGTAGTGCCATTCGAGAACCGTTCGGAAGGTAGCTGTGTGTATCGTGTGGGTGCATTTGGAGACGGTGGGTAGGTAGTGGTAGGTGGTAACACGCGTTTCTGATCGAAGGCACAGTTTCGGTACTGTGAGTAATTAAGACCTAACATATGGGCCGCTCATGATTAGGTTGCTTTTAGTGGAACCCCAGTAGGTGTAGGGGCTGGGTTCAGCATTACTTTTGCCAAGAACCACGGTGCAGTCATTTTCCCGCCCAACGGAGCAACCAGCATCGACTGTCGAAACCGAACCACGTTTCGTGAATACACTGAAAAGTATTCTGACAGCTGGTACAGATTCATGAATGAAAAACTCGGAATGGAAGTCGAGAACGGCGCAATCTACTTTATCACTGGGTTCGACAAAACTGATCGCTGGGAGATTGCGGTTTCCGGCAACAGCCTCAAGGAACAAACATGCAAGATTATTGTCAACACTGGTGGCCTAGTAGGGGGCGAGAGTCATCTGATGTTGTCGAGTTCTTCACAGGACGAAACATTTTTGAGCAGATGTTCTCTTCCCAATAATCCCCATCTCAATCAGGCCTTGTTTATTCGAGGGTTCCGGATATCTATACGTCGCAAGTTGAAATCATTTTTCAGTGGATTAGGCGTAGAAGTCACGAGCATGTACGACTCATCATGGAAAGAGGCCCTTGGCAAGAAGGGCTCTTATCTTCCGTATAGTCGTGGACATTCTTCAGGCTCATCTGGGTCCGGGGGATCACCATCGACGGAATCCAGTCTGCTTGGGGAATCAACATCCTTACATGGCAATACATCTAAAACCAGCGACGTGATCATGATGGACAGAGATTCTTCTCCTGAGTCATCTTGCACGGGTAACGACAGTGATACTAGTATAGACGAAGACGATCATATACCACCGTCGGAGGTTTGTTTATTCACTGTGATCATTGTTTGCGTGTTCTCAAATCTTGTCAGCTCTACCACCCCTTGAAGGCCATCAATGACTACATTTTACAATCCGCAAGAGGTCAAGACGAGGTCGAGGTCGTCATCACCCACGACGAAGACTTCTTTGCGCTTTTGACTGACAAGGTTAGTCTGCTCACTCCAAAACATCAGATCCTGAACCTATAGACTATGATAGGACTTTGAGATGCCGGATGAAAAGGAACTGCTCAGAAGGTTAACGGATCTGTTCCGCGTTACGGTGAAAGACGGTACGTCCATTCTTTGTCATTCCAGTGATCGTCATCGACTTGAACTTTACCTCCCTGTACAGGTTGTGGCTCTTTGGAACGACTCGAAGTTGCCGATTATTCATTACACCGATCTGAATCCGATCCCGCAACTGCTGACTCTTTGAGTTTTCAGGATGACATTGATATGGATCATACCTCTGGCTGTTCTTTGGACAAGGAGATGTTGCCGGCACCCAGACCCCCATATATCCGAACGGCAGGGCACTCATCAAGGCTATCCAAGATGATCAACGTTGAGGAAGCCCTCATGTGGCGAAAGGGAAATTGGAGTGCAGGGTGTAGTTTAGTTCTCCAGTTCAAGAAAGCGCCAATAACTAGCGTTTCAAATTGTGTTTCTATTGATGCTGACAATACGTCCGAATCCTTTGGAAGTGCCCGGACAATACTGTTCCGAGTGCCAATGCTGGACATCATTTCGTGCGCGATGGCTAGAGGAAAGTATTGAGGATTGTTTCGGGTTAGGTCTTCCATGGAGAAAAAGAATGTAGCAAGGAGCTCTTTTCCTTCGCATTCCTCTGCCAGTTTCTGAGCAAGGGCAGTCCTCCAGCTGCTCTCAGATCCCTGCAGCCAATATACACCGGCGGCCCCCTTCTTCGATAGACTACCATGGGCCCAGTCCGACAGCACCCCGCAAGTGTATTGGGATCGTGTATCACCGAGAAATCTACCGTAGGAAGGTTTGATCAGGAGAATTATACCGATAGGAGTATGTAGTCACTTTGAGAGCATTCGGAATCATGCTTTTCAATCTATTTCGCCTTTGTATAGATCCGATAAGAACAATGATAGGGAGCGCTATCACCGCGATATGACAAACAATCAGCCGAAAAGGAAACGTTATTGACCGAATGATAAAGCGAACCGCTGGACGGATGAAACGAGTCATTGGCCACACGTTAGACATAGGAAAATTATAAGTTTGTGACAACGCCCACAAGACCATGATGACTTCAAGAAGGCCAACCATGGCTGTGATGATAAATGTGATCATATATCTGAAGTTAACACGGTCACTTAATTTATGTTTTGCCTCGAGCCGCTCCTTATGCATATGCTCAATCACCTCCCCGACGCCGTCGTCGTAGCTGTAGAAATATGATCAACTTGTCAGACACTCTATTTGGAACCAATACACATCGCATGTACACATATGATGCATGAACAAACGAATCTAGGTTTGGATTGTTCAACTCCATGGTGAACGTGTGGGCTTTGTTCTCGAGGTTGTTCCGCGAAAAGACTGAGATGTTGTATTGCAAGTTATCTGTGAACTGGTCTGATGTTCTATTAAATGATCCAGCAGGCTGACCATCCAGTATGAAATTCAGATAGAGCGGCCAGGCAGTGTAGATTGTGCCGCCAATTCCGATAGTTGTCCGTGCTGGAAAGATGCAGTAAACGGACAACGCCGTCCCTGTTGAATTCCAAGTTGATGGCATAGTGCCGTTAGACCACAAGGAGAATTGAGGTTGATTTGACTGAGCGCACCATTGAACAAAAGTTGGACAGTCGAGGGTTGAGCATAAGAGGCATCTGGACCGTTGTTGGTGCGTAGAGCTTCATGCCAGGTTCCATTGAGTATCAAGTTAGTATTGCTGGGTCCAGTGAGACTGCAGCCTGTCTGATTGTTACATTCAGGTCTATGTCGTGTAATCCAGTTTCCGTTGTAGATGGGTACGATGTGTGGATCGGCAGAGTTGCCGAAAGTGTCGTCGATTGTCCTTATTTCAAGGAAAGCCTGGACTGAGCTAGGGAGATGTAGGAAAAGGCAGAGAAAAAAACGAATGAAATCAACCCAGGTCCTCGGTCTGGGCCATCACAGTGGAAGGGAAGAGTTCAAAAGTTCAGAGTTCCGTTGTGGTAGAGCCAGATGGAAGGCTCGTGAAATTCCTCTTTTGCTTTCTCTTTCTAGCTACGACGATCCTTTCCATTACCAGCTTCACATTTTCCTTTCAAATACAAAAGCTTATAAAACCGTCACTCTCCCTGATGCCGATTCTCTTCCTTCGCTACGTCACCATATTCCCTTCATCTCTTTATCTCCATTTTCTTATACGATTTCTCCCAGCTTCCCGACTAACGCTGCCGAATCTCTCATTGCATGTGCGCCGCTTCGAGACTTCGTCCACCTTGTTAGCAATCCTCCACGGATGTTGGGGTCCATCCTGTGTAGAGTTGAGTGCTGCTGGCAGAGAGAAAAGCTTGCGAGTCCGAGGGTGAATGGAGAGTTCCACACCGTTTATTAAGGAACTGATAGATAATCTTTTATTTGCTTCCTTTGACTTTGACTTTGACTTGCTTCTCACTCTCACAGTTTTCACTCAGTCTTTATCTCTTATATACGAAAAATGTCTATCCAGGAAAGGAATCAATCTTTTTTTCCCCTCCTACTTCGAGTCAGTCTGAATACCTGAGCTTTTCCGAGCCCTTCTACCTACCCATCGAGCCCTTGAGCCACAACGAGCCGAGCCGAGACGAGCTGAGCCTGAGCCTAATATTCCTAGCTGAGTATTTTATTCTCGGATATTTTTGTTGGTGCCGCTGTCTAGCTGTTAGCCTTGTTTTTCTAGATATGTAATACAATGCTTCACGGTCGACCTATCGACCAAATCCCCTCATCACCTTTCGCCAGCCGAGCGTCTATCCCTTCGATACCGTCGCAACACGAGCCCCTCGTGCAGAAGGGTAAGAAGCGTGTATTTATCCTGTCTACTGGACATTAATGATTGATTACACACCTGAACCGAATAAAACACGTCTATTGAGTTACAGCTGCCAGGGTGTAATGAGGAGAACGAGAGTCTTCATGAACCGATAAGTGATACGTTAAGTAAATCGAGAGACTGGGTTGTGTGGGGGTGAAGGTTTGCAGTATCAGCTTTTGAGTCTGCAAACCGGACGGGGCTACGCCTGTGTTAGGGAATCAGACTGGGATCCTTCAAGCTCAGCGCCCATGCATCATGGGCGAGATGAGTTGTGAAAATTATGTAATGATCGCCTAACCGGCAAACCGCTCCAGAACCGCTCGCATTTCCAATCCGTCCCCAGGACAGACTGAGAGAGGTCTACCGTCTTCATTTCCCTTCGAAAATTCCAGTAGCTTTTTCCCAAAGTAGCACCAACAGGATCAAGTCTGAAGAATATAACGAGTGAGTGGATACTCCATGCGATTGTGGACTGCGACTAACGTCCGTGGTTTCGTTCTAGAATTGATTCGACGAATGCATGCACCTCACCGATGGCCAAGTGTAGGAGCAGGCGACCCTTTCTCTTCACGGTCATCGGTTTGAATTCACATGCCTGCGGGGGTTGAAAAAAGCCGTTTGTGGGGAGAGGACGAGCTATCACAGCGCGCGCAAGAGGAAACTGGACAGTGAATTCAAAGCGGCGGGCGGGCGGAGAACGGAAGGAGACAGCCTCGTAACTCTTCAGATAAGAGGAAGTTGCACATCAAGCCCTTCATTCTTAAAGGCTTGAACACCCTGCAAGGTCTGTCGCGGTTTGGTTAAAGCATCTTTGGACTGAAGTTTTGGCGATATCAGCTTGAAGCCCGAACAGACCATGGAGTTCTCGGCAATGGAGCCAACCAAACACTCCACCCGCCGAACACGAGTTTTTTTGCATCTTTAATGGATTCTTCGGTCTTTGTCGCATCTAAGGGGTACGATTCAAAGACATTCACGAATTCGACGCGTTCCAACTTTTCGGGTAGGTTATCGCCGCTCACGTCTTGGAGTGGTCATGATCGCAGAAGCGGGTTCGTCATGTTCGAGTCGGGTTTGTGGCAAAAGTAATGAGAGGACTGGCTGAACGAGCAGTAGTACATCACACAAATCACTTTTCGTACGTCTTACTGTGTCCTTCTGGCCTTCTCTGTTCACTTACTGTAGTCATTTCCCTCTCATTTCAGCAAGATAATGGTTTGCACCTTGACTTTTTTTCTCAAATCACTTAATGCAGCGATCAGTTATCATATTGACCGCCGTCTTTTTCTGGAATGCATCCGCCATGACTCTCCCTCCAGCCAAACACAAGAAAGAAAAAAGCCGAAGGAACGCTCACAGTATCCAAAGCCAATATTTCGACAATTTGTACGGGCCCATTTATATTGTCCTCCTCACTTCTTGACTCCACGCAGACTCTTCTAACTCTGCGTTATTGATCAGAAAGCTTGAAAGATACAAGGACACGATCAAAGCACGTTTTAGGTCTTTGTCTTTCTTCTGATATAAATGCCATGTATATCAGAAGAAAGACAAAGATAAGACTTCTGTTTCCGTAGATGCGATGACGAGGCCACGGAACGGTTTCCTTGGAGTTTCCTACCCGACTAAATGATACATTCAGTGACTGCGTCGACAAACGAAAGATTGGTAGAGTCTAACTCGGAAGTCAAGAAATCAGAAGGGTGAACGTACAATCCGAGACATATCACACGACTACTTGCCGGTGTTGCATTAGTAAACTTGTACACGAATTGGAGAGGCTCTTTACGGTCAGTGTCCAGAATTTTCTGACGCAAAATCATGCCTTGTGAAATGTCGATGAATCCTAGCAGGCAGCGAGTGTATCTCAAGACTACGTAGGCAGTCATGAGCGGAGTTGCTGCTCAACGAAGAGCAAATTATACGAAAGTAACGAAGGAAATCAGTCCAGGTCCTCATCTGAGCCACCGCAGGGGGAGGCATATGAGAGTTCAAACATTCGGAGTTCCGGAAATGATTTTTCGCCGCCAATTGATTTGCAACACGGTGGGGACCCCTTCATATCTTTGCAATGCATACAGCATGCGAACCTTAGGCCCCACATGGAGAAATTATCCTGTTCACTTTGTCTGACCAGCTTTCCCGTGCTTCATAATGTGAAAATAACATTGTCCGTTAATACCCTACATTGTGTTTCCAAACTCGGTTCTTACTGAGGGCCGTATTGGAAGTCCATATCTGTGCCGTACACGCGGCAACACCCCATGGCATGTTAGCACATGGTCCTCATATTAAGTAACAGCATCCAGCTGTGTAAAACTTTTTCCATCACCTAACGTCCCCTGAACCTCCTTCATACTAGCCTTCTGAAGTCTGCAGTTTCAAATCCACCCAGTGGTACCCAGTGAATCTCAGTACCCAACAACTAGAAATCAGAACTGTCCAGCCCAAGTCCAGCTGCTAGACACTCTCTCCATCCCCTCAACCTTAAGCTTTTCTCTAGTCTTTAGGATCTGTAACGTCTCTACCAGATTCCACAGTGAAAAATCAACACTGTTTGACACCTCTACCACTTTTTCCATTTCCAAAACCCCTTTTCTAGATTTCCAACCACTTCCCCTACTTCCCCAATCCATTCCCTGTACAACACAGCCAGGCAAAGTCTATCACAGTCCACATTGTAGACTAAATCCCAGCTCAGGCAACAAGCACAAACACCTTGTAGAAGACAGATCAGGCTGGTGGTGCATTGAGCAGAAGAACTCTATTTTACTGTTATCCAGCTGCACATCAGTCTTTCCATTGTCTCTGTTCACCTTCCCCTCTTCCTGCCAAACCCTATCATTACACGCATCCCAGTAAAGCCCATTGAGGAACGAGTATGATCACACACATCGGCAATGCCACCGTTGTTGAAGGTCAACACAATACTGTCATTACCAACAATTATGGAGATATTCATTACCAAGGTAATGGTGTGTTTACCAAGCAACGTCTTTTGGGTCATGTCTGAAAATTCTCTTTTGACAGGGTATAGCAATTCTCTTGTGGAGCTAAAAGCACAGGTTGCGTTCAGTGCTCTGCACGATTCAGAAGCCCGTTATCCACAACCCAATGTTATGCCCGGTACTCGAGAAGAAATCCTCAGGAGATTGTGTTCTTGGTGTGAGGATCCTTCTCAGAGTAGTAGAGTATTCTGGGTGCATGGTGCTGCTGGTACAGGAAAATCTGCAATTGCACAAGCACTTTCAGAGAAATACACTCAAAGTGGACAACTAGCAGCACCATTCTTTTTTTCAAGAAATGACGCCACCTGGGACAAGCTTGATCCATTTGTTGCTACCATTGCCCACCAAATTGCAACCTCCCAATCCCTTGGCCCCCACATCTCACCCCTCATCAGCCACACTATTTCCTCAAATTCTGGCATCTTGACTAAGAAGTGGGAAATCCAGTTCCAGACATTGATAGAAGAGCCATCTATTCAGGTGGATCCAGGATCCTGGTCTAAGCTCCCACAGCTTGTTATTGTTGATGGTGTTGATGAATGCATCAAAGTAGAGTCTCAAGTGAGGCTGGTTTAAATGATTCAAGCTGCTACTTCCACTCTTCCACTCAAATTTCTCATATTCAGCAGACCAGAACCACATATCTTTGATCTATTCCATTCAGATTCCTTCAGTCCTAGTCCTTTCAAACTCTCCTTAGGTGACTTTGCTGAAGCTGCTCGGAAGGATATTGAAAAATATCTTCATTCTGAATTTGCTGGCATTTGGAAGAAGCATCATCGCACCTTATTGAGCCAGCCAACTTCTTGGCCTGGTGATGCCATCATACAGCAGTTGCTGGACAGGGCTACAGGCCAGTTCATATATGCAGTCACTGTCATGAAGTATATTGACATTGGGAAAAGGCCAGCTACACCTATGCAGAGGCTGGATATTATACTTCAAGCTAAAGCAGTGGAATTCTCATCCCCATATCCTGGCCTTGACCTCTTATACTCCCAGATTCTATCTTTCTGCATTGATGAGGAGGGAAAGCTGCTGCAGCTGTTGAGGTTAATAATGAGCCCCTTTGGCTACTATGAAGCTCCAGAGCAATGTAATTACTTTCGGCTGGATGGCTCACCTGAGTCAGTTGGCTATACAAGCTTCTCAGCACTGGAACAACTTCTGGATTTGAGTCCAGGCGAGGTTCCTGCCCTCTTGTCAGGCTTGCATTCTATTCTTGATATTCCCACATCCCATACAGAAAATATCACTGTCCTACATGCATCCTTTTCAGAATTCCTTCTTGATCAACACCGCTCAGACAAATTTTTTGTAGGCACAAAAATCTCCAATCAGGAGTGGAAACAAAAAATTGTTGCTTGTCAGATCCACATGCTCTCTCAGTTTTGTACAGAATCTCAGAAATGGCCACCTACAAGCTCTTCTCACTGCTCAACAAATGGAATACACAACATTGATATTGGATCCCTCAATGTTTGGGGAAACATAAATGCAAACCAGAAAACTCTTGCTATTGATGATAACATTGTAGCAGCTCTTAATGCATTTGATCCACATCTATACCTCACCACACTACTTTGTTGGTATGTTTCCTTGTATTGCTCTGGAATGGCAAGTTGACTGAATATATGTTTCTATCAAACAGGTGATATACACGTCACTATTCAAAACAGATGGCCTGTGTAGTGTCACGGCTCACATTTCAGAGTCCAATTCAACACACTCTAGATGTTGAAAATGATTTGCAATACTATATGACAGCAGTGCATGAGCAGATAGCCATGCTTCACAGTGCTTTTCTGATGTTGAAGGTATATCTTCAATCATTCATGAGATGATGAATAATCACTGTCACGAAGTGCGTACTATTTTACTTCTACCTCCTTACAGTCTCTTTTCCCTTTACTATGATACATCATTCTTGCTTCATCTTTTGACCTTATCTTTTACCTTTATTCTACTATGTTCCATTGGTTTCCGCTATGTTCTATCCGTTTCTGCATGATACCAGGTCACGACATCATAGGTCACATGTCAGATAGTATATATAGGACGACTTGGCACCTAGTCCCCCATCTTGACCTCTTTGTCATTGGGACTAGGTGCGTATTTGTACTCTGTAGGATACCGAGCTGTATTGATCATCCTTTGTCATTGGGACTAGTTGTTGACTGTCGAGCCTCTGCTCCAGTCTCTGTGTGTTTGCTACCAGCACTTCACCACATTAGGTCAAGATCCTTTACTGCATGGGCACCCTTCCGATAAGGCTGTCTCTGCAGGCTGTACTGCTCTGCCACGTCTCCGACATTTAGCGCATCGAGACCCGACTCCAAAGAAGAATCTGAACAGGAGAAAGTTGACTGTTCCACACTACCGCACGCTTACGACGTTACCGACGATGAACACGTATATCTAACTGCCGACAGAGAGTGGGCCAGCTGCGACCAGAACCAGTGCCCAAACGCACTTGCAAACTCTATTTCTGAACCACAACACTTATACGACGATGACGGTAGTGTTCTCGAATCTGACTGCTTCATTCCAGTACTCCCACCGTTACCACCGTCCCCACTTCTAGTTACCCCCAGTTTATCCAGAACCCCCGGACACTCTAGGCCCGGGTCCCGCATAGGTCGACACTCTAGACCCACATCACGTATCTCGCCTGAAGCTTCTCCTGCACCCGCATTACTACCCGCACCTTGTGGACCTTCCATACCCCCATTTATTCCCGCTACCACTCCCAGAACCATCTCCCCCACACCAAATCCTGTCGTTATCCCCTGAACACCATCCCCAGAACCGCAAACACCCGCTCCACCTATAATTATGAACAACGAACAACTCGCCCATCTCCTAGAAGGCCTAAACACCGTCACCAATGCCCTGCTAACGCAGTCAACTTGCTCCAAGGACGTCATCAGTAAACCTGAGGCGTTCAAGGGAGAGAAGGGCCACAATGCCAGGCGGTGGCTCAACCAGTTCGACAATTGGGCCAAGGAGCAATCTGAGTTGGTCAATAACGACCCAAAAAAGATCCGAGCAGCCCTGAACCTCATGACTTCCAAGGCCGGCGACTGGGCGAACCAGTTCCTAACCAGGTCAAATGACTCCACCAACACTGACCCAATCTTCAATGGCAGCTGGGCCGACTTTACCACCGCCTTTAGGGGCCACTTTTCCTCTATCGACAAGGAGAAGCAGGCACTAGCCGACCTCAGGGTGCTGAGGCAAGGACGGAATGAGTCCGTTTCCGACTATGCCCAGAAATTCACAGAGCTGGCTAGTCTCACCAAGCTCTCGGACTACGACCAGCGCCAGTACTTCATAGAGGGACTCACGTTGGAGATGCGAAAGTTGGTAGGATTGGCGGCAGCAGTTGCCACGACAGAGCCAAGGGACCTCAGCGAACTCATCACTAGGGTGAATAAGTTGGACATCAGCATCAACAACCCGGCTCTGAACATTGGACGAGGAGGTGCTTGAGCACAAACTAGTGGTGGAGGAGGAAGGGACCCAAACGCCATGGACGTTGATGCCACCTTGACCTCGACCCGGAGGAATGGCACCCGAGAGGAGTTTTTGAGACAAATGAGGAACAGGTGCTTTGGTTGTGGCGGTCTTCACCTCAAAAAGGACTGCAATCGTGCACAAGGTGCCACATGCAACTACTGCAAAAGGGTGGGGCATTTAGAACAGGTCTGTCAGGACAAGTTCACAGGAAAGGAGAGGGGAGG